>JAOEHY010002956.1:0-26361 GCA_025447955.1 Psilopsiagon aurifrons | reverse complement strand
CCACAAGTTAAAAACACAGTGCTGCACCAACTACTAAGAAGGAGAAAAATGACTGCTACTGCTGAACCCATGACAAATTTACATCAATTTTTCCCATCCACCTTTTGCTTATCATCTTCATATAAATAGCCTGTATTATTTATTTAAGGCATCTAAGAGATGGGAAAAGCTCTGAATCAAAGAGTGAAGCTGAGGTGTTGCAAAAGACTGTAGTTGTATGCACAGTTCCTTGTTGTCTGCACGTCTCCTGTGATGAGGCTGGTGGTGTTAACTTGCTGTGAATTGTGGATGGACCTGAATGATCTCCCTCATACCTGCCAGTATTTAGCATAAGGGTAGCATAAGTAGGATCCAGGTTGGAATCATAGTCTTGGTGTGTTCAGACCTACACACAATCACAGTGTGATGCATAATGGTGAAACACAAAGGGAAAGGGGTGGAAGGATGCTGTTCTCTGCACTCCTGCCCTGGGAAATAGAAACGCGTTAATGCCAGAATAAAGTTGGAGGGGGCCAGGTCACCAAGTATATTCTGAATACAAGAAAGGGCTACACTTCGTAGAATCATAGAATCAACTAGATTGGAAAAGACCTTTAAGATCAGCAAGTCCAACCGTTACCCCAGGACTGCCAAGTCTACCACTAAACGTATCACTGAGGGCCTCATCTATACTGTCTCTGAACACTTTCAGGGTCTGTGATTCTACCAGTGCCCTGGGCAGCCTGTTCCAATGCTTAATCATCCTCCCTGCAAAGAAATTTTTCCCAATATCCAATCTAAACCTTCCCTGGCACAGCTTGGAGCCGCCACCTCTTGTCCTGTATCTTTCTACCTGGGTGCTTGCATGCATATTTGATCTTGTATATATAGATCCATGTATATCATGTTCTATATACACGGATTATATATGTATTTATTACTCCACAATGACCTCATTCCAAGATAATTCCTTCTTCAGTTATGAATGCTGGAGATATGATGTGAATTAATCAACTACTATTAGTAAACTAATTTGGGACCATAGGATGATGTCTATGAAATCTTTTACAAGCCCTAAAATGTTGTGACAGCTTCTTTTACAGGAAAGTGGTGTTCCTATACCCAGAGAACTTACTTTAACTATAGATTTTAAGTAAAAAAACAGAGAAACAGAACAGTGTAGCTAGGAGGGAGCTGAAATATTTCCCCAGAAGTTAATAGGGAAGTAACTGTTACTGGCTTGCTGCTTGTTTTCAGTGCAGAAAACAAACCTTGCTAAGTATGTGTAACAACTGCTTAGGCTAGAATTAGAGTGACGTTTAAAGATCAGAAGACATACCAAAGCACAAATTTATTGACAAATAACAGAAAACATATTTTGAATTAAATACTGGCATAAGACATGCTGACTAGGTTAGTCAGAATATTAAAGAGGGCTATGAATGTTTGGAGAGAAGGCTAGGAATGGAAAGAAAGGACTCTGGTTCGATTTGGTGAAGTGACACCAAATTTGAGGATGTGAATGGGGACTGTGTGTGCAGGTCATTTTGGTTTACAGGTGTCTTGAAAGGACGAGGCATGTGGCACACTCAATGAACAGGAAAACCAAGAATTTTTAGCTTATCTTAAAATGGGAGATTTTAAAATAATGCATAAATGAAACACCTGTATCAACTTTGACATCTCATTGCAATGGGCACATCTCCATGGGAAATTAGGTTTCTGTAGTAGAAGATTTAAACCCGTTTCCAATAGTTTTTGAAACATTAACCAGTGTCTCTTACACGACAAAGCGAAGTTATAACCCTAGTCTAGTGCTAAAAGCAGTCCGTAACAGAATCGAGATTATGCCATGATTTCTGGAAGATAGTTTTTCCTCAGATTTCTCTTTAGTGGGCAAGACCAGCCTTGATGTACACTCCTCAATGTCAACAGACGGCGAGAGCCAAGGTCGTGTGGAATGTGAACCACTCTGGAGGGGCACGGGTGTAAAAGCGCTGCCCTGTCTAAGGCCGGGTAGCTCTGCTGTCTCCCTACAGATCAAACCGGCGGAAGCAAGGGCGCCAATGACAAGAGGCAGAAAGAGTAACCGGAGACCAGGTTGCCCCATCGTTATTAGACCTACACAACTGACCTAAACCACGGCACGGGGATGCGATCTGTCCTACAGTCTTCCCGCCCTGCGAATGGCTTCAGCCACGGCATATATTTTATCACACCAGCTGCTCCCCTCCTGTTCCCTCCGGCTCACAAGGTCGTTACTGGCAGGGCAACCAATCAGCCCACCCTGCTTTCAAGCCGTCCCTGCCAGCGCTGCCAGTCCTGCTGAGGGAGCGGCTCTACGGCCACCGCTATCGCCATAGCCAAGACGTAAACGAGAGGACCCCCCCCCCCCTTCAGCCCCCCCAGGGCGAGGGCGACAGCAGCGCGGCCCGTCAGCGGCGCGGAGCATGCCGGGACTTGTTGTCCTTGCTGGAGGCAGTGCCCCCGGCTGCTGCAGCTGGGGAGGGAGGGAGGCGAACTGCAGCTCCCGCCATGCATTGCGCGGCCGCTGTCAGCGCTGGAAGTCCCGCCCCGTTCCCCGGCTGCCCCTCCTCGCGGCGGGAGGAGACGGGGCGGGGGTACCGCCCCGGCGGCGCGTCCTGGGGCTTCTCTGCCGTTCTCGTTGTCTCGCTTGGGCCGCGGAGTTGCCCTCTCCCTTCTCCGGGAGTAGCGGGCAGCGATGCGAGGCGCGGCCTCCTCCCCGTAGCCGCCGGCGGGCCTCTGCCCTCCCCTCAATCCTGCGGCGTGACCTGCCGAGGGGCCGGCCGTCCCTGGCGGCCGTCGATCAGGGCTGAACGGCCCCAGACGGCCGCCGGTGGGGTTCGGCCCAGCACGGGCCAGCGGCTGCCGCAGCGGGGAGGCATCTTCGAGGAGGGGCCCCCGGTGTCGGCGGAGGGGCGGCCGGCGTCATGTGGCAGAGCATTGGGCTGACCTTGCTGGTGATTGTGGCCACCCTGGCCTGCGTGCTGCTCTTCATGCTGTGCGGTGAGTCCCGCCCGCTCCCCTCGGCGGCGGGGGGCGAGGGAGTGCGGGAGGGCTGGCCTGGCTCTGGTGGGCACTGCTTGTGTTCCTCATCTTCACCCCCCCCGCCGCCTCAAATCTCTGGTGGTTCTCTGCTCAGATTGACTGGAGGAAATGAAAGGGCACCGTGCCCCGGGGTGTGTGGGAAAGCGTGTGGTTTGCAGCGCCCCCTTCTCTTTGTTTCCAAATAATTATGAGCCTTGAAATGCCTTCGGAGTTTAATTCGGTCGCTAATCTGAAGCTGATAGCTTTTTGTTTTATGTGAACAGACTACTGAGCAGTCACTCCGTGCAGCTTGTGCATATGGCTGACATGCCAGTGAATGGAAGAAGTAAACTTCCTACTTCCCTCAGCTTTTGACAGCTGTTTGGTAGAATATATTAGAGAGCAGCTCTCAGGAGTTCTGTTATTTTCTTTTTCTTACGTGAGTCCAAAATTTGGCTGTATATATATGCATAGGTGTGTATGTATAGGAAAGGGTTATTTAAATGGAAGCCAAATTTGCATGTCTAGAGTTCTTGGAAGGAATCAGCAGTGTAGTGTATGCATGTGTTGGGACCAATATGCTAAATTTAGAGCTTTAAAAAAACCCCACTCCAAACCCACCACCACCAAACTGTGCCATAGCTTATGGTGAAATGCCTGTGAGATAAAAAGCAAATGCCAGGTGGATTTATAAATTATTATTGAAAGCCAAGGGAGCAAAAATGGAGTTAGCTGACATCTAAAATTTAAAATGCATTGTTGATTGTGGTCAGAACAGCAAAACATTGTGAAAAGATTGTGCAATGTCTGAGGCAAAATGGGAGGTGAAATATGGTATTAACATGAATGGACTAATGCACATTAAAAGTGCGAAATTGTTTGCACGCATAATTTGTATGAGGGAATATAATAGCTTCAAACTGAGCTCTTAGTATCCCAAAGAAAGGATCAGTTGCAGTATTTGCAAGTATTTCTCCAAAACATTTATTCAATGTTTTGTAGCAAACAAATAGGCAAATCAAACAGTAAAATTTTAAAGCAGAAAATGCCCGTATATTGCTGCAGGAATCTACCATATGCCTGGGTCTCAAACAGTGCATTTTCGTGCAAAAATTTATTACCTTCTTAAAAAAAAAGTAGGCCTAGTTTCTTCTTAAAAAGATAGGATTTCCAACCTAAATGTTTCTATGATTACATAGCTGTCACCGTGAAATAATTTCTGAATGGAGAAACTGTAAACAGGTTAGGTTTATCTAGCCTGGAAAACATAACTGGAGGAAAGGTAATGGTTATAGAGCTGAGAAAAATTAAAAGCGTGAACTGGAAATGGTTGAGCAACTTCATCATTGCAGAGGAATTGGAGTACATGAAGTCAAATGATCAAGCAACAGGCTTAAACAAAGTTTTCTTCTACACAAAGCAGGAAATAAATTGCAAGCTCATTAACAAAGAATATTTTGGTTTCTGAAACTTCTGTCATTAAAAGTTCATAGAAGAAGGGTCTATATCTTTCAGCGATAGAATGAATACTCAGATAAGGAAGCTTCAAAAATATAGATAACTGGGCCTGCAAGGCTGTATAAGGCGATATTTCCCTGGTCTTGTGCTCTTTCCTGTGTGTCCTGTACTGTCCATAGTTACAGAGCAAATGGTTATGTAGGTGGCTATTTATTAAAGTTTCTGTATGCTCATTAGATTTGTCTGTCCACTTTTCCTCTTTCATAAGATGAAAGGTGGTTCTTGCAACTTGATAGGTAGCTTATGTTTTTGGGGGGTTTTATGCTTTCAGACTGTGCATGTGAGATCTTTGCTTACTCTGTTGCTGAAATTTTTAAATGATTTTGGTACGTGATGGTCAAAGTAGGAAAAGAGGATAATTTCCTCCAGGCCTTTCCTCTTTCGTCAGTATGTGACGAGTAGAATTGAAATGCTAGGGTTCTCTAACTGTGTCTGCTAACCTAAGCATCTCTCTAATGCTTTCTCGCTTAAAAAGAGGAAAAGTAACTATAAATGTCTTTTTAAAGGGTTCTAAATACTTAGCAATTTAGAGATCCATATTGTACATTCAGCTTGGATTCCATGAATACTTTGAATCCTTCATTGTGTTTTACTTTCAACAGTATCAAAGCTTGTAAAAAAATTGTTAAAAATCACCTAGATTTCAAAAGTACTGGTCATAGGAAGCTGACATGTTCATTTATTTTTTTTTTTTTGTGAGGATTAGAAGTGACTCAATAGGATTTGATAATAGCTTCCAGTATCGGTAATTATTTTTTCTACATACAGCATTTATTAGTATTGGTATATGTCTGGTTCTTGTGTCATGATTATTAATAGAAAATATTGAAGGAAAACAGTGTCAAGACCACTACTAGAAAAAAATGAGTACAGGCTGCTTCCAATTCAACTGTTTATCTGTACCAGCAATAGACAGTTTCTTATCTACCTGCTTACCTACTGGTTTCTATTCTTTACAGCCTGTTAGACTCCCAGGGAGATTGAGTGCTGGTATGACAGGATATGAATAAATGTCAGACAGTGAGACATATGAATTAAAGGACAAACCTGACACAAGAATGGCTGGATATAATCCTGAGTAAGCTTGATCTGATGATAAGAATGTTTTACAGCCATCTGAAGCATCGAAACAGCCTCTTCAAAAGACTTACAGGATCAAAAGCTGTAAACATAAATTTTGCATGTTTTTTAAAAGGACTTGCACTGTGAATGCTTGCAGAGAACAGTAGACTTAAATACCCAGGAGGTGGCCTATGATCACGTGGATTTCTGCTGCTTGTCACAAATACGATGTGATAAGTGCTGTCAAAACTTAAATAATGGGGGGAAAAAACTTCATTTTATCATTTTTCTCAAGTGAAGAGACAAAATTCAAAGCACAAACTACTGGAAGTTATTTGGACCAGTTCTTCAACCATGTGAAAAGCAAAGGTTTATGCCCAAATTGGGCATTTATGCCTATAATAAAGAACTTTGAGTAAATGACCTGATTTTCTTTCAAACATTTCTGGTTGCTTCTAACTGCTACTTTCAGTGTTGTTGTGAATTTGTTTGGAAGGCTTACAGCTAGCAACATCTCCATTTGTAAACTGATCACATCTGACATAGAAACCATTGAGGGGCTGTAAACACAGTATTTGTTTTCAGTTTCTCTGTTAAAAGTGGGACTAAGGTAACTTGATGCCACATTTTTAATTCACTTTTCTGATTTCCTTTCTCTGGCTTCTCTCTGGTAGTCTCATTGCTACCTCTGTATTCCATGTTCCTCTGCAGATGGAACTCTTGCATAGTCAAGGACAAGATAAAATACCAGCCAGGATGGACCATAGTACTGCTTACCTCTGCTTATTTGTTTTGTTTTCCCAGTGTGGTAATGTGTGGAGCCATATGAAATTGCGGAAGTGCCTTCAGTGGAACAGATGGAAGCATTCATCTCATTTGGCGAGAGAGGCTAATGAGATGTGGTTTGAGGGACGTGTCCTTAAAACAAAAAGCATGTAACTCGTAAAATGCTGAGACAAATGTGTGGTATGTTTCAGAAGTCCGAATTCAGTTGCAGATGGAAAAGCATCTGAGTCCTGAATTCTACCTGAATAATGCTTTGTTTAAGCAGTTTTATAACTATCTTGAATGAGTGAACCTTGTAAAATACTTCAGAAGATGAGGAAAGTCATGCTTGATTAGACCAGCAATAAAAAGACAGTACGCTTTAATCTGAAGTTGAGTTTTGAAATGATTACAGATGGGAGATCAGAAGAGAGCTGAGTTTCCTTGCAATCAGTCAGCAAGCAGCACTTAGTAGAGTCTTGCATTAAATGGGACCAGGTTTAAGGAGCCATGCAGAGCCAAGCACCTTGTTGCTGATGTCTTCTGTTACTTCAGTGTCAGAATAGTGGATGCTTCCTTCAGTCTGAGCATCTCCATAGCAAAGCTTTCCACTAGGGCAGTGTATTACCTACATCTTAAACATGGCACAGATCAAAGTGACTTTTCTGTGGTCACAGAAGACATCTGGCACTCCTCAGAGTTGAGGCCTGTTCTCTCGAATCTCAGGTTAGCATCTGGAGCTCTGTGCTCCTTTTTTAAAGCTATAGCTGCTTACGATTTTCTGTGATGGACACTTCACTTGAATAAAGGCAACATTCACCTTGTTAATAACCTAGTTCCAAATCAGTCCTCCTTGTGTGCTGGAGTAATAGCATCCTATTTTCAAATCAGCAGGGACACAGAGTTAAAGTGATCTTGCAAAACTGCACAGAAAATCCATAGCAGGGTCTGAAATAGAAGCCAGATTTTCAGACTCTGTCTTGTGCCATTACTGCATCACCTTCCCTCTTTTCTTGGTTTAATTTGTATTTCACAGAAGAAAAATCAGATTGCTTTACCCCAGCATTTCATATTAGCCCTGGGGTTTTTGTTTTATTTGCTCTTCCTGATTCAAATGGAAAATGTGTTTGAAAACCCTCCGTTAGCTTTTGCATACAGGACAGTAGGGTGAATGAAATACATGGACCTGAGACTTTTACTCCTCACCATCTGAGGTGTGGACTAAGGCAGTTAGATCACTTTGCTTCTTTTCCCTTTACAAAGAACTAGGATCTGGTGGAAAGTAACAGAAAAGGTAGCTTTTATGAAGCATAGTCAGATCATAAAATGTGTTTAACATCCTGATACCTCATAGAAGTTACATACATCTATGTATGAGTCAGTGAAAGAGGCTTTGACTCATGGTCCCATCTTCACAAACACATTGCAACATGATTTTATAAGAGGGGTTGACATATTGATGGAATAATGCCAAATGTGGCTTAAATGTCTTTGGATGGCACCTGGCTATGGTATTTTAAGTGGCAGAGTGGCTCCCAGCTTTTAGTGAGTGCTAAACTCTGCGAGGCTGGGAGCCGCTATTTTTTCTAAATGCAAAATACTGTCTGCCATAGACCGGATTTCACGACTTGCTCTGGATTCAACTGTCTGTTACACCTAGAGCTGGAGCCCCTTCTTTAAATTGCTGTGATGTACTGTGGGATCTGGCTTGCCTCTTTGAGTAGCAGTTTCTTTCACCAATTAATGTAGGTATATTCTATATTATGGTCTGCATGTTGTCACTGCTTGTTTGCTGAAGCTGTATTGTGGGTATGCTCTTCAGTTTCCACTGGTTCGATCAAGAAAAGGATGATTTGAAAAGGTAAATCAAATGGCTGAAGAAAACACAGCAAACACTAGAAGGTTGATTCAGATCAAATATTTTGTGTGTGGTGAAGTTAAACCAGGAGGACTTCTTGGAGAACAGCTTACCTGAACAAAGTGGAAGCTTTTGAGATGCAAACCAGTGGGGTCAGTTACATGTTCAAGGAACAGCTCTACAGCAAAAGAGCTACAAAGCTAAACAGAGCTGTATACAGAAAAGAATGTGTGGAAATGCCCATTTTCCCTTTTTGGGGTGTTTTTTTGTTGTGTCTTTTAAATTAATAATTATTTTGTTTCAGATACACAATTATGTAATTTACAGTTCTTCAATATGGCACGATGCTGGGTGTTACCATTTTTCGATGTTCTTAAGAGGCTGAGAAATTAATGGAAAATGCAGTCTTCTGATTCAGAAGAAACTACATACTGTGAATCTGCCTCCAGGCTTTATGTGTGGGTTTGTTTAGTGGTGTATTTAGTTGATCTTGTTGCTGGAAAGAGTTTCTCTTACCCAGAATAACTTGTTCTTTAGTAGTCTGGTTATTTCCAAGGAAATTCTTACTTGCTTAGAGACAGTGAGGCGACAATGAGCCTCGGCTGAAGAGGTAGTCTTAGCTTGATTCAGACAAGGTATTTGTCTTGGGGATTTTTTCTTAATTTTCCATCCAAGCTGCAGTGTAACTAGAACAAGTGAAAAAAGAAATCTTTCTACCTTGATTACTTTATACCCAAATGTTTCCACAACAGGCTGGGAGATCTTGTGAGGTTTTGAAACTCTAATTTCCAAGCCTGGTTGCCCTTTCACTGTTATCGTTGGCTAAGCCTATTGTAATTCTCTTTGCAATGTGCTGTGTGGTTCATTTCACCTGGCTGTTAATCGTTGGTGTGGTGGTTTGCCAACTGTAACCAGTCATGTTGACTGATTATTTATACTGTCTTGTTTGTAGGCTTGAGCTAGAATGCTTTGAAGTCTGTTTGTGGCACTGGATATTTTGGGTATGCAACTCAAACCAAACTTGGAAAAAAATAATGCTGCTTTTCTTAAGAGAGTCTACAAATGAACTGTGATGTTCTTTAGTATTTCTCCCCTCACAGTAGTAATTCTGTGTGTTGAGTGGCCTTTTTGCAGTGATAGAGGAAGCATGTGGTCTGCTCTAGCCTAAGCTAAAATACCTCCCTTAATGGGGTATTTATTTGTGCAAAATATATTCAAGGCGTGCTTCTGTGAAGTGCTCTATAACTCTTTTGGGAAGGCCCTGAATGTTTTTGGATCATTCTCCCTGCTCTGTGGTGTTATCTGCAGGTGATGTGTCTGTTTCATAGTAATTGACTTTGCAGGTGGTTTTTATTAGGATTTTAAAGAATCAAATAAAAACTTGACCCCAACAAAATAATTCATGGCTGACAGTCATCCCCCTGTATGCTTAAGTGGATTTAGTAGAATGTATCACATGCTTTTCATGCACTTCTGAGTCTAGTGTCTCAAATTTTGTCTCTGTCAACAAATTGGGGAGTTGGAGATATTTTTAAATGCCTTGAAATATGCTGCGTAGGTCTCACTTTCTTGCTGGAGTCCTATGTTCACTTGAACTATTTTATGCATTTTCTTTCCCATGTGAACTAGCGTGGCTTTGGGAAATTTGATTAACTTTAAGGATGTTTATATCCGTGTGAAGAATGAATTGATTTATGGTCCCCAAAATGCAGAAAGTATTGAAAATCCCAGAGACCTGAAATACCTCCCAATGGAGGCAACTTTCAGAGTTGCATCTTTAATTTTTACATCTAGATCTGAAAGAAAACAGATGCCAAACCCAGGCATCTGTCATTGAGGCTTTTTCTAGGTGCAGGGGGCTTTAAGGCATTTATGGGACATCAGATTCAATTTGATCATAAATCATGGAAAGGTTTAGGTGTTAATGGAAAAGGGAATACTTGATAAGGCATTAATTTAGATCATAAAGATTGTCATATAAATGCTTTCCTCCAGCTTTTCTCAGCAGCAGCTAAGTTGCAGAACTAAAAAGTCTGCAGGATGTGAAAGCTGTTCCAGGAGGAGGTGGAAGGGTGGGATCTTGTTTCTTCCTAAGCAGTGGCCTGCTCGAATTGGCGTGACTGATTATAGAAGAGGAAGACAAATAGTAGTTCTGTGGTTACAGAAATACGACTTGTTAGTCTTTCATCCTCTTCCCTAGTACACCTGTGTTGTCCACACTCACAAATCTGTTTCTGCTAACAGATGTCTAGTTGGGAGGATGGGTTTCCCCGGCTCTGTGAAACAGAACTGTTACTATTTGCATCTGTAGAGAGAAGTCTGCTTGACCACAAAGGGCACCTAGTAATAGGGTTAAGGAGATGGCAAGACCTTCTGAACTCTGTGCAAGATAGGTGGGTTCTGGGATTGCAAATGATGCTTAAATAGCATCTGTTTTCAAGTAGCTGTTTAAATTTTATTCTACTTAACTCTGTATTTTACAGGCAAGTTACATTCCTGTTCTATAGATGCTGAAACTTGACTGGTTGGTTAAAAGGAAAGGGATAACACTAATTCTCAGCTGGGTTTTAAAACTCCAGTCTCTTGATGTAAATGCTTAGATAAGGGAGATATGTTTTAAAAAGAAGATTTAGGTTTAGATATTATTTGTATCTGCTTTTTAAAGTTCCTTGGCTACCTGCTATATGAGAGAAGAGGAGCTGGATCTTAACTATTTTTCAAGAGAGATTTTAGGAATGTGACTATCCCAACCCTTTAATTGGGACCCAGAGTATTCTAGTGGTAGAGCAGAGCATAAATTTACCAGAGAATGTTTATTTAATGGGATTTGGACATGGTGAGGGAACACCTTGAATTGGGGGGGGGGGTGATCTTGTAGTGAATGTAAGGAAGATCTTGTGCATTTCAAAATAGGATTTATTTTAAAACATGGTATTAATTTCAAGATCTCCTAAAATGTGTTTAACACTGCTTATGTACTGCAGCTTTAAAAATGTGATTTTTGGAACAATGTGTTTGCTGAGCATAGAAACTCTGGTGCTACCTTTTAACATTATCTGTGTAATGAATCCTGAGTTCTTGTTCTAGGTATAACCACAGAAGTTGCTTTTCTCCTGACAGTGCTTTATCTGTGCAGTCATGATCACCCACCTAGTGCTTGCTTTGTCAGTACGGTTTGTCCAGAGCTTAAATGTTTGCTGCTGGGTGAGGACAAACTTTATCAGATTGAATTGGTATTTACAGGACTATAGAAAGGAATGGAGGGGTTTTGTGGAGAGGTGTTGGGGTTGGCACTTGGCAATTCGAGGATGGGAGCTGATCAAAGTTTTTTCTCACTTTTCTGGCCTAGTTTGACTGAAAGCTGACTATCAATTTCTAAGGAGTAACTGAACATTACGTTTTTTCTTTCTCCTGCAGGCTGGTACGTGGTCTGGCAATTGTTTTTGTCTAAGTTCAAATTCCTGAGAGAATTAATAGGTGATACGGGGTCCCAGCAGGGAGACAACGAGCCTTCAGAGACTGAAGCTGACCAGGAGACTCCACCTTCACCTCTGAGAAGCAGACAGAAGTCTGCTCGGCAGCGAAGAGTGCCTACAGAAGACACAACCTAAAGTACTCCATTGAACTTCTGACTAATTATGAATGGTTAAGCACCTCTGCACTGTGTTGTTCAGTGGTTTGTTCTTACTGAAAAACTGACTTAAGAGGTAGTGTTAATACCTGTGGACCTTTACTTTTGAACTACCAATGTAAGCTACTTCGGTAGAGGTTCAGGGAGGGCTTCAGCAGCAAGTCATAGAATACTGAAAAAAAGGAGGAGTGGAGAGAAATCTCCACCAAAAAATGCTGAGCTGCTGTAGTTCCCATCTCTGCACGCAGGTTAAAAAAAGGTCCTGGACCATAGGCTTAGCCTTTGCATTAGTCTGAGCATAGTAAGCATTTCAGACTTGAAATGGGTTCTAAATTATTTTTTTCTTTACAGCACTGTAACTACATATAGTGAAATTGAGTTTTATTTCCTTAGCTATATATGAATATATTTTTTTTCTTCAACCTTGAGAATGCATGTGAGTTTGAAAAACGGTTGAAAGGATATCCTGCTTTAGAAAGTATTCTAAAGTGAGATTTTAATTATGTTCTTATATAAAAAGTATAAATGAAATATGAAAAATCAATAATAGATGCACATGATTTGGAGGTTTTTATTATCTCCCTTATAAAAAGAAAGGAATCAGGTGGTAAGACCTGTTTTCTTGTTTTTTGGCATAAGGGTAACAGGTTAAACGGTCTTGCTAGGTCTGTTTTTCCTGAGTCTTTTACTCTAAGTCCAACTTATGTTGGAGAGGGGAAGGTGCCTAGGTTATGTACTCGCTACGTAGTATTCTGAAGTATCGTCTTTGGGCTTTGAATACTAAGCACTTCTATAGTGCACTTTCTACACCTTTACATCAGGTACATGGTACCTGACATAACTTCTTTCCTGGAACCAGTTAAGGCATTCTGACCAGTTTGGTAGACGTCACTGTAACACTTTGATAGTGTTATAGGAGTGAATTTGGTACCTCATGTTTGCTGGAGGACTTACTGATTTACTTTTTTTTACTGGTAGTAAGCAGTTGCTCCTGTTTCTTTGGGAATAAGTTATATGGCTATTTCGACGTTGCGCTTCAGAACGAACAGCTTCACTTCCATTTATCTAGCAGTTCTGAAGACTGATGCGTGAGTTCTTTGGGAATAGGAGGAACATGCATGTACCACCTCTGATATATATGTGTGTGTGTGTGTGAGAGAGAGAGAGAGCTACCAACAGGTCTTGTCATGACAGATCCAGTTTTCTCTTAAAGCTTGAGTATGTGGTAGTGTTTGGATCATTGCTCCCTATATCAAAACTTAAACAGGACTACAAAATTGGTCTTGTACTTCCAGCTGTTAAGAAGTTTAAACATATTACTTCCAAACTGGTTTGGTTTAGTTATATGGCTAAAAGCAGCAGCATTTAGCTTTTCATCAAGTAGCCCTACATCTGCGAGAAGAGCACTCTTTTAGCGCCTTTGTTTTGTGAATACTGTTCAAAAGCTAATGAGAGCATTCACTTTATAAAATGATTTGGATGTTTCAGTATTAAAATATATAAGATCAACCCTGACCTTTCTCTGGAGCCTGAAAGTCTGCTTTGTTTACTAGCATGTGCGTACAAGCATGCTTTGTGTTACAGGGTTACATTTTCAAGCATGATTAGGCCGTGCTGTGCACATATCCTTGAAACACATGTAGAAGTATTGATAGTCTTCTTCCTCTATCCTGTCTGCTGGCAAGGAATGCCTAATGATGCTGCTTGTATTTTTAATTAGTAAAATTGATTAGTAAAATTTAATTAGTAAAAATGGGCAAAAGCAATCAGATTCTTTTCCCTGCTGCTTCCAGTCATTTGCCTTGCAAAACTTAATGTCACAATATTCTTGCATCTGTACGTCTTATCACATGATGAGACTTCCAGTTTAGCAGTGCTAAGCAAGTGCTGGTACATTTTCTCAAGAAACATCTTTAGCATCTTTGTCTTGGGCTTTGGTAATATAGGCTTACAAATAAATATATATTTTTTTGTACTGACATGTAGGGTATTGACACTCCACTGTACTTCACTTTTACCTAGTTTAGTGCACAGAAGATGGCAAAAGACTGGTTGCTGCATGTAGTATCCCCAGCTGAAATGTAAGTAAAAGTTAATTCAGTGTCTGCTTCTAGTAGCTGTGAAGAAATGTGAAGTTACAGCAATATACATAGTGAGTCAGGGTAGCTCTAAAGGTGCAAGAATCTGGACTCCAGAGCATGACAATGAAGGAAAAATCCATGCAGGTTTGAATGCTGACATTGATCAAATATGCAATAAGATGGATGTGGAACTTCTGGGTAGCTCATCTGCTCTAGCCAAACAACTCCTTTCTCCCTCTCTTGCTCTATGGAGATGTACATTTCACTCCCCAAAGTTATTTTCAGACTCTTTTATTTTTTTTTTTTGTTAAACACCTAATGCTGTTTTCTCAATCTTGCTGTGACATAGCTGCCAATGACGCTGTCTGCCTAGTGTATAACTTTAATGATCCTATTAGTAGCCTGCCAAAGGTTTATATTGTGTGGTTTGAAAGAATTTTGCAATGCTGATGTCTTCTGTCAATGCTGATGTCTTCTGTCAATGCATATTTTTTCCTGAAGGAGTCTGTAGTTAAATCTCTGTACAGGGCGCTTCATACAAACCTGTGTGTGAAAGCGTCCTTGTGATAAGACCTGGGTTCTGATTGCTGGCAGTCCAGTATACTCATGTCTTTGAATCAGTTTTTTACCAGTGTACTTCTGAAATGTTACTGGTGGGTAAGCACTGAAGTTTGAATTGACCCATTCAAGTCTGAAACCTTATGAAGGCAACAGGTTACACAGTTGGTCTTGTTTTGTTTAGTAGGATCTAGTTTAAGAACTGTTTATTGCCTTATTGTTACAGCCATTCTCCTGAATGTATTTTGGGTTCTTACTTTAAATACAGTTATATTACCTTTGTTGCAGGGGCTGTGTAACTTTGAATGAGCAGTAATTACCTGTGTTGTATGTGACAGTGCTGCACTTGTGAGCAACTTGCTGCTTAATATCAGGTTTTACACTGAACTAGACCTGTGTATGTACTTCTGTTTCATCTGGAAATGATTGGCACAAAGAATGTGTTCAGCGTGGTCATTTGCTTCTTCAGTGTTACGATGATGTACCTAAAGCTTCTGTGGTTGTCTTATTTCATCATTAACTGTTCTTTTAACTGACTGCACACATGAAAAATAAAATAACCAGACTTGATACAAAGATTTTGAGTGGTTTTCTGACTTCTTTTCAAGTGGGGTAAGACTTCTTGGAGTAAGCCTGTAGAGTAAGACTTCTTGTTTGAGCATGTAACACTACAAGAGACTTCTCAACATTCTAGATGGTATAATACCTACAGATTACTTCATTACAAAGGGAGGGTTAGTGACTCTTCCAGAGCAGTTGTTATTACAGGTATGTGTTCTGCCTTATTCTTGAAGGTTGTCGCACACTGTGTTTGTGGTGCACCTCCCTTTGCTAGTATGGTTCGTGTATGCTGCCACAGGGATTCATCCTGAATGCTGTCAGTGTCCTTGAACTCGACAGGGTAAGAAGAAGATACTCTGTATGAGGGAGCTGTGGCCTGAGAGGTATTTACCTGTGAATCCCTGGTGCCTGGGGCTGTGTGCTGCACAATTCCTGCTGCTGGCTTCCACCCTTACCCCATTGAAACTTCAGCCTTCTATGCAGATGACTGCAGAGCTTGCAAGTAAGAAGGTACGTGTAACCTGTGTCCTCAGAACCACTGTAGAGGAGGATAGCTTGCTGTAAGTCATGTCAATTTCCTCTGTGCTAGAGTATTTTAACATCTTGTGTGGGGAGTTGAAAGCTTCCTCTCAGCAAATATGTGTGTTCACAAATAACACCAGTTATCGCTTAAACTACTGGGGCTACATTATGGGTTTTTATTTCAGTCAGTCTTGAACTTTCTAGCACAGTGCCCTGCTGCTTATTTAAGGACCTAATCAGGAGCCTTCTGTTGTTCTGAGAACTTCCTGCTCATCTTGAGTTAATCTCAGTTCCTGTGTTTCAAATCAGCCCTTCAGTGCCAGCTCATCTACTGTTAGCTTTGTCCTGTTTAAACGTGTTAGGCAGCATCCTTGCCACTGTAGAATGTGTTAAAATACATCTCTTGCACACCATTCATTTCCACCATGAGTGGTTTCGGCTTTTGATAATGTAAAGAGTTCCTACCCTCAAGTTCTGTGAGACACTGCTTTGAGAATGTTCTAGATGACACAGGCGATACCACCCAGGGATCTGAGCAGTTGTGAGAGGGCTGAGCTTGGTGCTGCAAGGCACAAATGGGTGGCTCTTAGCTCAGGCACACCAGGTCCGCAGCATCAATTGTGTTTTCAGGTGCTGAAACCCCTGAAGCCATCTTGCTGTTGTGGCTGGATAGCACCGCATTTGTGGTGACTTCTGACCCTGGCACAACCTCACCATTGTCTTTCCAGGAGCAGGACTGGTCTGATCGACCTCTGCTGCCGGTGGGGTGGAGGCACGTTCACAAACACCCAGCGCAGGTACTGCTTCCACGTGGGAAAATGCTCGTCCTTCCTCCTGACCAGTGGAAGGGCATGCCGAGGGGCTGGGAATTTCACTTTGTGGTCTTCTACTGACTCTCTGGTTCGGCCTCTTTTTTTTCCCAGAATTACAAGGTTTAATGGTTGTGACATTTAAGTATTAGCAATGACACTGCAGCATTCATTTTTACACTTTCCGAGGGATTCTGATACTGAGGGCAGACTTGATTTCACTTTTCCTTGTCCGTGGATCCAGGTTGTCCTCGTGTTTCTCCTGAATTCTGGAGTGATGTCATGGATGGGGAAAGCACTTTTTCCCAGACCGGCTGCTTAAACAGGTGAGTTTCTCACAGTGCAGACCCAGTCTGAAGCCCTGGGAGGTTTCAGTATCCAAGTTGTGTATGAAGGCATCGTTGGGGCTGGCTTGTCACCACTAGATGGCATGGGCCCTCAAGCTTCGCGGGCAGAAGTCCGCCCCAGGAGAAATGTGGAGCACCCATCAGAGCCAGGGCCGATGACCTCCTTTGGGACCTCCTTGCCACAGGGTTACAAACACTGTAACATTGTGAAGAGCAGCTTAAGAAATTGGATGGTTTTGTGATGTTCGTTTTTTTAGGTGGGTTTTTTGGGTTTGTTTTCTGATGGAGATATTCATGGGCACACCCCGAGTTCACAGGGTAATAAGAGATAAGCAAGGCAGTATTTCCTAACAGGTCAAATGATTGTAAGCACTAGGGTCAGGTGTGTGAGTTTACCCTGAACATCCACCTCTGCCCCTGTTAAGAGTAAGAAGCTATGTGCACCATGGCCTGATCCAGTGGGGCATCTCTTACGTTCTTAGATATTAGCAGGCTGATAGCTAGAGATGCTCAGAGATCAAAACCAATTGAATAGTGCACACACACATCCCCTTAACTAAAATGTCTCCAGAATGAAATCTTTTGTTTTACAAATGGCTGCCATGTTTACTGCTATGAATGACCAGCAATAAACCAGTGTCCAGTGCAGCAGTGGGAGGGGATCACAGCTTTGCTTCCTTGCCTGCCTGACTTCTTATGGCTTGGGATGCTCTGCACACTGAGGAGGGCCAGCAAGAAATCAGAGCTGCTTGGCCTTTGTGCTGCAGTCAGCACCTACCCTCCCTGTAGCTGGTTTCACCCTGAGCAAGGAAGATGTGAAAAGCTAATTAGCTCCTACTTGTGCAAAGGGTAGTGCTTAGGAAGCCTATTTCCACCCCCCTGCTTTTAATTTGTGTTCTCTGTATAAAATGCCAGGGCTAGAGGCTTATCAGGCCTGGAGGACTCACTGCTGTGTGCATGGAGTGGGCTTTAAAAATAGATGCACCTCAGCTGGTGATGGGGCCACAGCTGTTGCTTTTCTGTGCATAAAGCTTGTGGAAAAGAAGCAGTTTTGGGTGGATGGGGGTTTGAGGAATTGTTCTTCTGGTTCCTTGTCATACAATTTCCTCCTGGGAAGCCATGGATGCTTTCAGGTAGAAAACACTGTATTTCACTTCACTACTTGATTTGGGGTTTTTTTTTTAAGGGTCTGAAACTGAGCAATGTTCACAGGGCATGGAGGTTTTGTTCTCTTTGCCTTGCCTGGAAGGAGAGATTGGCATTTTCTGCCAAAGTTATTCCTTGTTCAGTTGGTTGGATCAGTTGCTCCAAGGGCTTTGTTGGGTTTGCTGTGGAAGAGATGCCACAGGCTCCTGTGCTATTGGCCTGTTGTAGGACTCCAAATAGATAAAAATATCTGCAGCTCTGTCTCTCTGACAGGTAGCTGATGAGATGTAATGGCTCCACATGAAGTACATGGATTGTGCTATTTACCCCTGTGATAGCACAGTCTGGGGCAGGTGAATCTGCTGCAACAGTGGTCAACTGTAGGAGTCTGGTTTGCACAGTAATGGTCTGGTATGATTGTGCTGGTCTGAAAGCAGGTGTGTTTTGTTTTCTCAGACAGCAGTGCAGTTGGTTTGTGGTACAGGAGCAGCTTGGGAGTATCTTGATGCTTCCCTGTCTAGTTATCTGCTCTGGATGTGCAATTACTCACTTAGCTCTGCATCTGGGACATGCTCTCCCTGTAAATGAGTGTTTGAAACTGTATTATGTTTTTCCGTCAAGGCAGGGATGTATACAGGATTGCTTATTGGGAGGGAGCCAAACATCTCCTGAACAATCATATTTGCCACCCAGAGAACATCTGCCTGATTTTCCTGTCCTGACTCCTGTGTTTCTCTGCCCTTGTATAAGGAAGAGCAACCCAACCTGGAAATACCTTCAGGCTGGCAGCTCCTAAGTAAGCCCTCCACAACTAATGGGACTCTGCTGCTGTGAGCCCAGAGTTGATTAAAGAACTGCTGGGAGAATGGAAGCACAGAGATGTGAGCTACTTCTGTGCTCTCCCCTGGCACAGAGCACGTTTTGGTCAATGGGACTTCAGATTCAGGTCTGATCCCATAGCCTGGAAGGTGGCTGGACTGTGGGGATTCAGCTTGGATGTGGGCTGTGACATTCACAGGCTCAGGCTCCAGCACTGCTTTGACTCGCTGAACCCTTGGAACCAGTGCTTTGATGGTACCAATATCATCCTCAGGCTTGATAGACCAGGAAGAGCCCATGAGTTTCTAAGGTGCTTTAGTGTTCTGGCGGTGACCTGAACCATGTATGTGGCCACACCAAGTTTCAGGCGGCAGGTGTTAGAGTCTGGGGACAGCGTTAATTATCCTCAAAATTTAGGAGCCTATGATATGGTTACTTGCAGCTGAGGACTTGTCTTGGTTGTTCATGAAGACCTAAGGAGACATAATCATTGGAGCCTAGAGAGGGTTTATTGCATCCTAAAGTAGACTTGATCATCTGACTTGGTCTCTATTCTGTTTGAAAGGGACCCTGAAGATACCTTGTATGCATGCCTTGTTGGGGAGGCACGAAGAATTGCATCTGGGGTGTCTCACACTGGGAACAGAGATGGGCTAATCCAACATAGGGCACTTGTGGGCATCATCCTCCCCCTGGAGAAGGAAGGAGCATTTTTATTTGTGTATCTCGGTGTCTTCAGCAGCTTTACGCCTCAGATGGAGCTGTGGTTCTGTGTAATGCCTGCTTTTGTGGGATCTGTGGATTTCCACCTGAACTTCTCAGTGTGCAGAGGCTGCTCCACACCTCCCGCTGCTGCAGGATGGAAACGGTGGGTCCTGCATCCACCTCCTCCTGATGAGGTGCAGCCCTGCTCTGGGAATGTTCTTTTGGTCATTGTAGCACTACCTACAGAAGTGATGTTGGATGCCAGCAGGGCTGTGCTCATTCCTGAAGTAAATCTGTGAGTGGACAACCCAAAAGCTGTGTCTTGAGCAGTGAGGCCTGAAAGTAACGGCAGGTCAATGACTGCAGAGCACACGTGCTCGTTTTCATTTATCAAAAAATAATTTGCTTTGAAATGTGGCATGGAAAAAAGCCAAGTAAGTCAACTTCCCCCATTGTGGAGTGCACGTTAATTACAGGTACCTGTTTCCAGCTCAAATCGCCTCCTGAGATAAAAGGCTTTTGGGTGGGCTGCTCCTACCATCCTTCATAAAAACAAAGCACAGGGTGAAAACACAGTAAGAGTCCATTCATGTTCATGGCCACTCTCCTTGTGGCTTTTTATCTTTTTACTTAGCTGGGAATAAAGGCGGACTTCAATCACTGTGCAGGGAAATGCCCTGGAGCCTTCTAGCTGCACATAAGGTTTGAAAATATACTTTGATTCCTTTCTGCAAGACCAGCTAAAGCCTGAGAAGGCTTTTATCTGCTCTTTCCTGTCCTCTCTGCTCTCCTGTTTCAGTCTTTTCTGCTTGTCCTTCACTGTAACCTTCATTCAACTACCCTTAAGTCTGCCTTTATATAAGTAGCAGATGCTTCTGGGACATTGTTATTGCACCTTTCTGGTTGGCAATGGTTTGGGTAGCCCTGGCTGCAGTGTTCAGGAAGATAAAGCTAGTGAAGTAGGAAGCTATGAAGTGCCTCTTGGATTTGGTTTCCTGCAGCTTTACATCAAGGAAAGAGCTCTGATCATTGCTTCTGTAATTAAGGGAAATTACAGGGAAGGAGAAACAAGCCCTCCTGATCTCAGAGGACAAGACCCCATCAGCAGCAGGGTTCTTATGTCCCTCCCTTGTCTGGTGAAGCTGGTACCCTATGGATGTGAGCGTGCATGGAACCAGGGAATGGTGATTTTTATTTGGACTTGTGGTATGTGTAACCTGGGAGCACATTGCATGTGGAGGTGGCTGATGCTGCTTGTGCTGCATTGCTGAGGGAGTGTGCTGCAGAAGAGCTGAGCTTTATATATCTCCTGTAGAGCTGATGCTTTGGGCTCCCCCGTTCTGTTTGTGCTGTAGTCAGCCTGATCTGTCAAGTTGCTGCTTGGACAGAAAAAGATGCCACCTCTTGGTGTTCAGCAGTGGAAAATAACCCCCTGTCAGGTAGGCAATGCGCACGCTGAATCCATTGCATCTGCAGCTCTGTGCGTGCAGGTTTTCCAGGCACAGGGCTTTGCATGGGAGCTCATGCAGAGGTCAGTAGTAACAAGGCAGACTCCTGTAAGGAACTCTGACTTGATGGACTTTGCTTGTTGGGGTGCAGGGCTGGGGATAAATACTCAGGGAGGTGCAGAAAGAAGAAAGCAAACTGCAGGTCCACTCTTGGTTAAACCTAGCGTGATGCTGTCTGCTGAAAAGACAGAACTGAAGAACAAACTCCTGCGAGGAGGTTACTATTACAAGTTAAACCCCAGGAGAGGAGGGAAAGACACATTCCTCTTAGCATTGCCTCTGAGCATTTCACTTCTGCTTAGGAGCCTGCAGTAACTGTGAGCCAAGACCAGTGAAGACATGGGTTTATCAGGAGGCCCAAGGAGCTTTTGTCTCCTCACTTCTTGCCATGGAACTGTCAACTCCTGGTTTTCTGCTGCCCTGCAAGGCTAAAGAGGAGGGCTCTGCAAGAGCCATCAGTGTGCATGCCCAGCTATTCCCTGATGGTTTGACCTGACATTTTACTGTGAGGGTGGTGGGACACTGGCACAGGTCGCCCAGAGAAGCTGTGACTGCCCCATCCCTGGCAGTGCTCTAGGCTGGGTTGGACAGGGCTTTGAGCAACCTGGTCTGGTGGGAGGTGTCCATGCCCTTGGCAGGAGGGTTGGAACTGGATGAGCTTTAAGGTCCATTCCAACCCAAACCAGCCTGTGAGTCTGTGAAACTTTCCTTGGTGATCCTTTGCTCTGGGAGGCTATCCTCAAGTGGTCCCAGCCACTGACCTGGAAGGTGATGGGATGAAGAGTACCCTGCTCTGAAGCCAGCAGCTCCCCAGAGGAACAGAGCAATGCCATGGAAAGGTGTCTCCTCTGAGATCAGGCTGCTGACTGTCTGGAGTGAGGAGCCAAGTGTGTTCACGTTTGCCAGTAGTGAGGTAGACTTCCACACTGGATATCAGACAGTCATTTCATGCTGACCATTGACTTGGTTGCCAAACAGCAGCAGCTTCTTGGCAACTGCATAGGGACACTGTGGCTCAGGGAGGGGAGCGAAAAGGCTCTGGTTTCTATTCTGAACCGTTTTGGTTGTCCGGTCCCTGCTTTGTTGTTAGCTGACCTTTTCAATTTAGCAGATGAATAAACAAAGCACTTTCGGGAAGCAGCCCTGCATCATCAGCTGCCTCCTTGTGACACACGGGCCAAACCGGGCACATCGCTCTCAAGGCTTGCTCTGTACTTAACTCCCCAGCAGGAATGTCTTTCACTGACAGCTGAGAACTGGTCCAAGCATGGAGCCAGTCCCAGGCTCTTTCTCTGCTCTTTGCAAACCCAGGGTGTTCAACAGGAGGTAGGGCAGTGCCTTGGCAACAGTGAAATGGGACAGTAACTGATAGAAAACGCTCTGCGATCCTTGAATGCTTGGTTGTTTTGGACAGAACCCACTCCCAGATAATGCTCAACTTGACGTGTAGTAGAAGAGGTGTGCTCTTAGCCTTGGGAAGGAGGGGAGGATAGCTATACCAAGTAAAGTTGTTCTACTGGTTCCCTTGTGGATCATGGCTTCTCCAGTAAATGCTGGAGTGGGAGAACAGGCCATACTGCATGGACAGTCACATTCGTGTCCTGCCACCCCACCTTTTTGAGGGATTGTGTTGAGAGGAACTGCCCCCGTTCACCTCAAGGACCAGTGCTGGTCCTATGGTAACGAGGTTTGGGATGCAGCAGGAACAGACCCTGGCAATGGGGCAGGAGTATAGACACTGATGATTGTATTTCAGACTTGATCCCTTGTGTATCTGAGATGGATAAATGCTTCAACTGCTTATTCCAGACAGGCAGAAAAACTGTCTGTTCCCTTCTCTCATACACTCAAGTTCTCATTTCACCCTATCAGCACTGATCACTGGAAAGATGGAAAGTGAACACCTCATTTTAGAATGGCTTTGATAATATTGCTGCTTGTTAATCCTTCCTTTTAATATGCTTAGAGAACTCTGAAAACGAGAAAAAATAAGATCAAGTGTTGCCTTTTTTTATATAAAAAAGCTAGTCATTTAATCATTTTAAAATGACTCTCTACAAGATAACAAACTGTAATACAGGCTTGCAGTAAAGCTTCTCCTTTAGAAAGCACAAACTATCAACATAACCACTAAGCTTCAAAACACTTTTTCACTTTCTAATAATACACAGTGAAAAAATAAACAATGGATAAGGAAATCCAAAAGAATCCCAAACAATACTAGTACAAAACAGGTTCAGGTGGACTGCTTTTTGGCAACTGGCTATCGGTTACCATTAGCATAACTGCACTTTCTGCATGTTACACCAGAGCCAGGCCCTGGAACTGATTCTGGGCCAGCTGAGGTTGTGCTGGGTCCTGCTGCCCTTCCAGGAATGCTGGGCAGACTCTAGAAGTGTGACATTAAGACAGCTAAGGAACAGTCTTCGCTCTCAAACAATACATTAAGGCTGCAAGATTTCATCTGCTGCTGAAATGATTTTGTTATCTAAGACAACAAATCCTGTTTCAGTAAGGCACGTGTTCGGATACAAACTAGGAAGTGAGAAGTTAGGCCAAAGTGCCGGTTCTTGAGGTGCCACCAGTGATCCATTTGCTGATGTGAATGCTCAGAATGCATCAATGTGGGACTACCTTGAATTACTCAAGGACAGTAGTGTTTCTGCTCTAAAAATGCCAGCATCATCTGGAATTCACCTGAGCTATTGCTCACTTTGAAGCTTCATTTCTAATCTGAGGGACATGGGTAAATGGCATTCTATGATTTAATTTTAGGGGGTTCACAAAAGGCAATTAAGACAAATAAGCCCATGTGTGTTTTGGAGCAGCCAGCATACATGACATTTCTAAAGCAATTTACCAATCTGCTAACAATTTTTAAGGGTCTAAATTGAAAGTTAGTGGGTGGGATCGTGTGTACTTACTGACGGAACTGCCCCATTAAAACAGAGGTCATTTTTAGCAACAGTGTAGTGCAGAAGGCCCAGCACCTATGCAACAGAATTTGGGGTGAAAAAAGCACCCAATAGCTGAATGGAAGTCTGAATTCCAACATATGCAACTAATTCCCAAGAATGTGTCCTGCAAAAATAAGTGCTATTTCTTCATTACATTGTGTATATGCTATAGAGATGCTTATCTGTTATTTCAAATCAAGCTGTTTTCTTTCCATAGGAATTACAATTTGTATGTTGATCCCTCTGGAAGGGACTAGTATTTTGAGACATTACTCATCTGAAGCCTCAAAGGTGAAATGAATCCAATGGATTCTGGGATGCTTTTAGGATAACTCTTTAGTCCATGAACAGTAAGGCTTTTGAGCCTGTTAAATCTAATTGCCAATGCAAGGACATACAAGGTAAACATGTATGAATTTACCTTGCTGGGAATCCACCCACTTTTTGAAATCTCATGTTGCAGTTATTAGAAGCAGTGAAATTTGAATGCTGTAAGATATATAAGATATATATTCTGCTTTCCTCCTTAGAAGGTTCTGTTTCATACATGGCCTAAAAAAGCTTTTCTTCAAAATGCTTTATGCCTTGCTTGGGGTGTTGCTTGTTGCAGTTGTGCATATATGCCAGTCAGAATGACTGAATGCTGTACATAACAAAGTGACAGCAAGAGGAGAGTTAAATTTCATGGAATTAACCTATAGAAAGTAAGTTCTAAGAAGGGAACGGAGTTCTATGAGAACCATTACACTTGCTTCGTGGATTGGTACAAGTAGGTTTCACAACCAAGTCCATGTGCCAAAATCAAGATGGAATGAAACAAGAGGAGAGCAGCATCCAGTTAACAAATATACTGAGGAAACAGGCAGTATATACAAAAGATGCATGCTGCTTACCCGACGCATAATCTTTAAGGTGCTTAACTGATGTTTTAGGGAACACAGCAACATATACATATATGCAGTGTACACAAATCTAAATGTGTATTAGAAACATAATACAGAACCAGATATATTCCCAGATCCCTGATTTCATTAGATTCTCTAATGCGTAAGAATGTATTTAAAATATTCCATTAAAAAAATCTAAAAAAATAAATGATAACGTTTACATAAAAAATAGCTCCAGTTTGCTCTTCTGTTTTGCCACTCACGGACTGGGCTCTACTGGGTTTCATAAGGACGCCATTTGGACCAGTGAGAGTTTGAACAACTGTGCGTGACGAGACAACTCTGTCACTTGGTCCACCATCTTCTGCAGAGCTGCTGTGTTGGGGTAATGCAAGGCAGCTGTCTTGGTAGCCAGAACCACGCTCCTCAGCAGCTCACACAGCAGGTTGCTGGAGTTCATCACTTTGTTGCGTATGTCCTGAGTTGTCACTTGCCTTGTGAGCATGTCCCCAATGAACACAAGTTTGTGAGCGCTCAAAATGACAAATTTGCTGTGAGCCACGAAGATCCGGGGCGGCTGAGAAGCATTGATACAACTGAAAAAGGCGTCAATGGCATTTAGGAGGGAATTGAAGTGAGTCTCACACTGGTCAGAATAGAACAAAAGCAGCTGGCTGTCACGGGAGGTGGCAGCACTGTTTGCAGTTTGGAGAGCTTGAGGTGGCTTCCATTTTGAGATGTCATTCTCTACTGGCTTTGTGATCTCTTGCTCCAGACGTTGAAACTGACTGATCTGAAAGGCAAAGTAAAAAGCTCTCTTCAGAGAATGTTCACATAAGATATTGTGTTACGCATTACAGTTTCACCTTATGTCTTGGGGTACTCCTGGGTATCCTAGATTGACCTGCTATAAATAAAAAGTAGTATTATGTTTTCTAAGATCTTTTATTTTGGAGAGTGAGGGGTAATCAAGCACTTTGGTTACCATAAATCCAAACACACAGAGTTCAGATGAGAAAAAACATCTAAAATACTTTATTTGCATAAAAAAAACCAAAGCACAAAGCCTCATGAATTTACAGGTTGCTGCTCACTTGGAATGTTCTAAAATCACAAGTGAGAGAGATGGATCCAAGTGGCAACAACTCCTACACAATCTTTAAAAAGCTGCCATCTCTGTGGGATTTTGAGATGACAAACATTTAACTCTCACCTCTGCACTGCTTGTACAATTTTCTGCCATACGACATGGCAACAACATATTGAAGAATTAATATGAGGGCAATGTGATAGCTCTCAATCTCACATGACCTACTTTTTGGCATTTAAAATTACGTTAAGCGCAGTATTTAAGTTGATGCTATTGATGTTCATTGAACAGATGTGCAGGCATATTCAGTGAGTGTATTCAGTGTGGTGCAGTGATGAAGGCACTGGATTGCAGGTCAAGAAAGCCAAGTTCTCAGCTGGCTTTGAGACTGACCCACTGTGAGACACTGCAGAAGTCTGTTTCTCCTCTGTGGTTGTCATGGGTTCAGCAGTAGCAGTCATTTTTCTCCTTCTTAGTAGTTGGTGCAGCACTGTGTTTTTAACTTGTGGC
>JAOEHY010002955.1:0-26302 GCA_025447955.1 Psilopsiagon aurifrons | reverse complement strand
AGCCGAAAGTCCAAAGGAAAAAAAAACAACACAGCTCCACACCGGCTACCAAGAAGGAGAAAAACGACTGCTACTGCTGAACACAGGACAGTATGTCAGTGATATTCTTTCTTGGTTAATACTATTGTTGGAAGGGACAGATTTCAGGTGAAAGGCTAAGGAGTAATCAGTACATCTCATTAAAACATCTAGCTTTAATCAGTATCAAAGCAGGGTGAGGAAATCCTTTTTAGCTGTACCACAGAGGTACCCATGGCATTACACTGAGTCCATATGGAAAGATAATCTGCTCCATAGAAATTACTTAGGGTTTCTATCTCTGATGAGAGAGCCAGATACATGTAAAAATTCATCTTTTTATTTTGTTACCTTTTATTCTAGGTGTTTGATTCTACACTGAGAGTGAAGAGCTTCACACAGCAAGGGCATGTGTGAAAAGCATGCCAAGTACTAATAGCATCTGAACTACCATTTTCCTGAAGTACACGCATTTATCACCAAATGGAGGAGAAATTTCGCTTGCACAAAACTGACCGCAGGTCTTGCTATAATGTCAGTCTAGAAGTATTGTCTTGGAGGCACAATAGCACAGGCTTACTGCACAAATGCTGTTATAACTCAGGTTGACTAACTCTGTGCTCAACTCTTGCTGATGTTAGCCTCACATGGTGTACTGTAGCCCGATGTACCTCCTTGGTACTTGAAACATGTTTTTCATGTCTATATGAATATCTCAAGACAGGTTTTCTTCTTTAGTTGCTGCTATATAGGTCTCACAGTACTAATGTGCACTGACTAGTATTCTAGACTTCAGCTGATATGGGACCACCTATAGCATCTTTTGCTTCTCTCTTATTTTAAGGAGAGATCATTTATGCATGCTAACACCCCAACATTAAGTTTTCAAAGATAGTGATAGCAATTTATTTACCTACACTTATCTGCTTATTTTTCCCTTTCAAGCACGTGTCACTGCCTAGTTGCTTTACAAATCAGATGAGCATAATTCTGTTTACTAACTAAAACACTGGACTGTTAGCATAAATTAATGCTAACAGTGGAGGACTTCCCTAGCACTTCAGAAATAGTGTTCAGTTTGCATATGAAATAAGGTAAAGGCCACGGAGAAGGTGAAAACAATCATATCACTAAACTTCAGAATATCACTCTGTATGTTATATGTTTTAGTGGTGGTCTTGGCAGTCTTGGTGTAATGGTTGGACGGATGATCCTAAAGGTTTTTTCCAACTTAGTTGATTTTATGATTCCATAATTCTATATATAGCACACTGGCTTGCATGTAGCAGGCATCTACAACTCAGACGCTTCCTAACTTTGGCATCATATCAAAACATAATTATCTTTAATGTGCATGTAATTATACCATGTGTGAAATAGATTTTAAATCTCTTCTTAATTAGTGATGACTATGGAATTAGTGATGTCTATGGAATTACCAATGACTAGGGTTTTCAGTTAGGAAAAGGTTATGAAATCAACAAGGAGAATCCAAATGCTGGAAAGCATCATGGGGTTTCCATGTATCCTCAGCATTGGCAGAACATTTTGTTTCATTGGCCAGGTCATTAAGCTATGAACGGTTATTGTTCACAGCATCACAGTATTTACTCAAAATGCATAGTTGTTACATAAGCAAATTCTCTGTCACTGTAATGGCAGCTCGAGTACATCAGTTTGCTCTTTCTTGAGTATTTGCCTTGTTAAGAGCAAGCTACTATGGAATCAAAGAATCTATATATGTAAAAAACTGGCATCCACATAAATCTTTAGAACATACACACCCCTGTTTGAGACCATTCCTCCTTCCATCATTCACAGAATCATAAAATTTGAGGCTAGAACCTCTGGAAGTCATTTAATCCAAGCCCCTCCTCAAACAGGGTGAACCAGATCACGTTCCCCAGTACCATGTACGGAATATTCTGAATATTTATTCTTCTGAATATTTATAGGGATGGCTTATATATTTATATGGGCTTATATTTATAGGCTTCTGAATATTTATAGGGATGGATACTTCATAACTTCTCTGGTTTTCTCCGCTCAGTTACACTCACAGAAAAAAAGGGTTTTCATTAATTGTTTACTAACTGGATTACTTTTTTTTTTCTAAAGTAACAGATTTTATTTCTGCATAAGTTCATATACTGTTATGACTACTGAGTTGAATGAGTATTCGGTGTGCTTGCTGGCATTCAGAATGAAAAAAAAAAAAAAAAAGAAAAAAAGGGGAAAAAAATAAGAAGAGGGAAAAGAGTGGAAAAAAGAGAAAAATCCTGTTGGAAACATTCACCAAAGATAATATGGACACAGAAGAAGAAGAAGATTTCCTACCAGCTGAGATTATTTGAAGTATCTGAAAAGTGGGGAAGATGAGAAAGACCATGAAAGGCAAGTCTGAGCAACTCAAAAAATGGACACCTCTCCATAGATCTGTTTCTCGCTGTAGCAACATGCAACTGCAAGAAAGTTATTCCCAATCTAGAAACAACAGAGGATACTAGCCACTCTACTCTGCTTCCTCCTGATTTGCCAGACATGTCACATTTGGCTGATTCCCCACTGAGATAACCTAGCATTCTAAGGCAACCCTGCACTGAGTAAGAAGATACTTTTGGTGGTGTTCAGTTTGTAGTTAATTTATTACTGAAAGGTAAGAAAAGTTAGAAACATGTTAAAGGAGAAAACTGAAAAATTTTCAAAACGCTTTGCATCAAGGGTTTGACAAAGATGAAAGAAATTCATCTCAGGTGTAATTAATCATTGAACAGTTTATTTTATCTAAAAGCTAAACATTAATTACCAGTGGAATAAGTTGTACTTAAAATGATGGAAATTTTATAGATTATATTAAATGTCTATGTATGTGTGCTGGAAACAAGGAGGTAGTGTGAATTTAGGAAGATGAGTTTTCATGCCTGGTACGCATCTGTAGTAATTTTACTATAGTGTGTAATAATATGAAACCTTTACTTTTTGCATACTCAATGACTTGCAAACGGTGTTTTTGACTGGTATCTTCTTCCATGCCTATGAACATTTCATTCACCAACAGCACCAAAATCATTATAAATAGGAGGTTTCAAGGATATGTGTTCTGGCTTTTTAAAAAAGCTATTAATTTTCAATTTTGGGTTGTTTTTTTTTGATCTTAATATCAAACAGCAGAAGAATTCTGAATTTTTAGAAGAATTCTGAATTTACTGTCAACCTTACAATTCATAAGAAGGAAAATTAAAAATCTAAGTGAATACAACTGAAACACAGAATTCCTTGGGTTGTATTAAACTGAAATAATGTTTGTACAAAATAAAATAAGTTTGCATATTTGAATTTCCATAACTCAGATACACTTATATAGACCTTTGGTGACAGAACTGATATTATCATTTTATACGTAACTTTTACCTTGACAGAAAGTCTGCTGGATAGGGTTTCATTTCTGTGTTGGATGCTCTCATAAACTTCTGAAGCCTTTTAAAACTGATGCAAACATCTGATATTCCAGTTTGCATATAAGTTACAGGTATATGTTATGCCTATGCACTAAATCTTATCAAATAGATATTTTGATAGAATGATTTTTATTAAAAAAAAAGGTTATTTGGGGTTTAGGTTTTGAAAATGATTATTTTTACATATTCTGAAATACCATGAAAGACATTGAAATGTCTTTTTTTTTTTTTTTTTTTTTTAATCCATTTGGCTTAAAGAATTATGACTAACATTAAGGAAATCAAGACTACAGTGTGTAATTCAACAACAGGTTGTAAATTAACTTGCTATTTTGGGCAAGAAAGTAATAATTTGTAATTAAATTTTAAGAGAAGTATGTGACAGAACTTACTATGAAGTAAAAGAAAAGTAAAAGAAAAGTGAAAGAGATATTCTCATATTGTTTGAAACAAATTGGTCCATTTGGGCAAATTAATTCCTTGGGTTACTTCAGAAATATTTTTCTGAAGTTTGTTCTCAGCTCAAAGAAGACAGAGGTTCTGTTAAGGGAGACAGAAGAAATTAGTACTAGCACAAATTATTTCAGATATTTGAAGGCAGAGAGAAAGATTAGATAGGGCCATGACAAATGCAATTAAACTTTCAGGTACAATGCATGCCTTATTGAAAAGGTTGCTACAGATTTCAATAAGGATAAAAAGATACTTCCCTTTACCTCTGACCCTCTTGAATTCAGACATGTCACAAGAAGGAGAGAGAGAATATAGAAATTAAAAAAGGAGGAAAGAAAAAAGAGACTAAGGGCGATAGAGTATAATTTCCTAAAATTTGATGGGGTTTTGTTCTTATGATTCTCCTGAAAAATTGTTAGACCTGATCTCCATCATCTTTGCAATCCCAGTCCTTGGTCTGATCTTTTTTCCTTCCTCAGTATTTATCCTTTTCTTGTTACTTGATGGGACATTTACCTGTGTCCCACAGTACCTGGCAGCAGTTGCATGTTACCTCACAAAATCAAATGACTCTCTGGAGCACAACAGTGAGGTGATGCTTCTCCTCCATTCATACAAATTAAAACCTAATTTTCAAAAAATAAGATCTAAACCTTCACAGAAACACGACCATAATGTTCTCAAAAAAATAATTTACTGTGCATGTACAATTTAATTCACTGTGCATGCAAAATTTAACCAAAGTGAGTCAGGCTTACCAGTGTTTCCCAGATACAAGAAGCAATGGATGCACACCAAATTTCACCTTTGATTCATAAAAATTAATAAACCCTATCTCATGCACTCAGTGGATGGCAGACCTTTAATGTACTTGTATAATTTCTCATTAAGTAACTTTGCATTTTAACATGACTTAGCTTGTCACACTATTTGCATTATTTTAAGTCTGTATATTGCAGCACATTTTAAACAGATGCTCATGTAACTTGCTTCTTTTTAACTGGTCTCAGTAATGGCAGAAAATATATTAAAGAATAGAGGTGGAATAACCAAATCCTACCGCTTCAATATTCTCTGCAACCAAGGCATAAATGTACTCTGAGAAGTTTTGCTATGTAATGTCATGCATTCGAAACAAAAACACAAGGCAAGAGAAGTATGTACTGCATGCTACATGCTAGACTACACAATACTGACAAATCCAAGAAATGTCATTTCAATGAGATTACCAAAAATAAATAATCATCCTCCTCCCCCAGAAGTGAAGGTTATAAAACTGAAGAAAATACCAGCATCTTTAGCTTTACTTTCTGTTTTACTAAGAGTTTGACATTAAAATAAATGCATGTGAACCTTGACTATGAAGGCAATGGGACTATAACAAATTAAAATATAACTAGGAAAGAGAAAATGCTGTATTGTACCAAATCTGTGATTTTTTAAATTCAATATAAAAAGTATTTTAGGAAAAGCAATATAGATTCCTAATAAATTATGTACATTAGTCAAAACTGCATAAATTTTACATGGCAGATTTAAGTTTATGTTGGAGAGCAATATAAATATTTCCATAACATGACTTTCTAGGGAAAAGATTTTTCTTAAATCTAAATTGTCCAAATTTCCAGCATGTCTACAATGCCACTGCAATTTATAATTTTCAAGTTTATAGATTTATAAACCAAACTGAGTATTTCTCTACAGGAGGCCTATGGGCTTTAAGCATGCTGCTTCAGAAAACATTAAACAACCACAACACTACTTCAGAAGTTGGTCGTGTAGTCCAATTATAAGGAAATTTATTAAAGCACAACAGTTGTTTTCAGTGACTTTTCAATATTTTCACTGTAAGACAAATAGGTGCTAAAGGAAAAAAACTTTATAAAAGAAGAATAACATACAAAATACTTCATTTTCTGGAGTTCCTGTTCCAAATGCCTGTTGCATAATCAGAAAGATTTTCATCCCCCAGGATCACATGCAAACGAATACGCTTAAAATGTTTGTCTTACTAAGAAACATCTAAAGGCAAATATGCACATATTAGAATAAATAAAAAAATAAATAAAGATTCACCATCCACCATGTTGCAGAAGATAAACATGTGCATGTATTAATGTCCAAAAGTGTTGTTTGAGAAAATTCTAGGTTTTGGAAGTGAAGCTGCTGATAAAACCTGACTTCTACAGAAAAAAATGAACTGCAAAAATCAGCTGGTGTACATAATAGATCAGCTCACAAACATAAAACATTTGTTTATATGTATTTTAGATTTGAGTTACTCTGTGCAAGTCATTTCTGTAAATTATATATCTCAAACAGCATACCACCAAAGTATAAACTTTCAGAAATGTATTCTTAAAAATAGGAGCAAATGCGCAGTCAAAAGACCAAGCACAACCTATTGCTATTAGATTCAAGGTAATTAAGCATTGGCACAGCTGCTCAATAATACATTTGCTGTAAAATTAAGTAGAAAATCCAGCAGTGTGATACTTTGGTGCCAAGCCACCAAATATATGCTGTAAAGTCATGTTTCGGGAGTGCTCTGTTGGTGTTTTCAAAACTTCCGATTACATTTCAAAATGGTTTGGGTCCCCAAGGTAAGAAGGGTGTAGATAAATTTGTATGCAAAGGGCCACTGAAATGCTTGGGGAGTGGATCACTTTCCCATTGAGGAAAGGTTGAAGGAGGTAGGAGTTTTTTAACAGAAGGCAAAAACATCTATTGGAACCGAACATCAGCTTCCTAATGCCTATGGGAATATTCCTGAGAAAACAAAAGATTTTTATTGATATTATTTCTGACTAAAATACAAAAAAAAAAAACCACCACAAAACCCAAAATATGAAGATAGATTGATATTGCAAACACAGGTTGTTTCCAGATTCAGTTAATCAAAGCCCACAGCAACTAGGTGTGAACTTAGTGCTCACCTTGCTTTGAGCAGGGTTTTGTACTAAGCAATTTCCCGAGCTCCCTTCCATCCTGAGTAATGCGTATTTACAATTCATAATACGAGAAAAGCTGGGAGGAGAATAAAGGAGACTTAGAGCTATTAAGAGTTGATTTCTTTAAAATCTGAAGTATAAAACATTTCAACAATAACTGTCATCTGTCTACATTTTGCTAGTATGAATTGTGCCTGTGCTCAGGGATCAGGCAGCATTCATATAAAATAGAAAGAAAATGCAAATCAGCCAAGTAAAAAGGAACAAGAACACCTGTGTTGTGGTTTAAACCGAGTCGGCAAATCAGCTGTGCAGCCATTCCCTCACTCCCTCTCCTTCCTCCCCCCACTCCCAGAGGGATGCAGGGGAGAATCAAACCAATGTAACTCTCATGGGTTGTGACAAGAACAGTCCAGTAACTAACATATAACACAAACCACTACTACTACCACCAGTAATAATAAGGGAAATAACAAGGGAAGAGATTACAACCGTTCACTGCCTATCAACAGATACCCAGCCCGACCCAGCAGCTATATCGCTCCAAGTTAACTGCCCCAGTTTATATAGTGGGAATGACATGCTGTGGTATGGAATACCTCTTTGGTCAGTTTGGGTCTGGTGTCCTGTCTGCTTCCTCTCACCTTCCCTTCCTCCCTGGCTGAGCATGAGGCTCCAAAAGTCCTAGGTCAGACTAAATATTACTAAGCAGTAGCTAAAGCCATCGATGTTATCAGTGCTCTTCCCAGGCCGAAAGTCAAAAACACGGCACTGCACCAGCAACTAAGGAGAAAAATGATTGCTTCTGCTGAACCCTGAACAACCTGCTGGAAATAAAAAGGGGTTAAACTATACTGAGTCCAGAGATGGGATATATTAGCCAGGCTGAGCGGCACAATGGAGAAGGGGGCTCTGTATTGTAGGAGTTGGGAATGGGAAGTGAACATCATTATAGGGCAAGAGGCTGCAGGAGCACATAAGACAGATAAGACTTGGAGAAGAGGAGAAGGAATTGGGAAAATATTACCCAAGGAAGTCAGAGAAAGGTGAAAGGTGTGGTAGTTTCAAAAATAAATTTTAGAATCCAGAATTTGCAATAAATAACAGACCTTGGAGGCACTGATTTATATTTTTTAATTTTTTAATGTTCCTCATCAGAACTGACTGCTTACTCATAATGTATGGATCAATTGCAGATATTATGTCAAATTCCCACAGCCAGAGATTAAACATTGAGACAGTTTGACAAAAAAACTGAGTATGAAATATTGAGAAGCCTGTGTAGTAAAGCTAAGTAAGGAAAGATGAGCTATTTTTATGTAGTGTCTGACAATGTTAATTAGAACACATTTTGCACTATTTAAGCCATGGTCACAAAAGAAAAGGTGCAAAAAAGATTAGAAAAACCTCACAGGAATATCAAGAAAACTAATTCCTAAACATGTTTTTAAATAGCTAGTACAAAAATTGCTTAATTGGGAAGAATTAAAATAAGCTTATATCCTCCCTACCTGTTACTCATTAAATTTGTGCACCTATAAATTTTATACTTTAAGATAAATCCAATAAATTAAGAAAGGAATGCAGTTTAGTGGGAATAAGAAAATCCAATAATACTTTTTAATAATGTGTATTTTTCACTGATCTAAACTAAAATATAAAGTCTTCTCTGGGATCCCAAAAGCCTGTTTCCTTGGAGACATAAATCTTAAAAATGTTGTATCATCTAGAGGAAAAGAGAGATTTTATAATGCAAGCATGTCTCTGTCTAAGTTAAACCACAAAACATATGCTGAACAAAACAATAAACATCAATATTTTATTTGTTTTAATTGAGACATGGGTTGTTATCTGAAGTAGCTCCCAGACTACTTTTGCAATACTGAGGTCATCTCTTCTCTCATTAGGAAAGCCTAAAAAAGTCACTCTTTCTCTGAACTGTTTAAACACATTCATAGTACGGTTATGTCAACATAGAGCCCTGCACTTCTTTTTGTGTGTTGCACAAATTTTCCTTATAGATTTAAGACCTGGTTTAGAAATCCAAGATCTTTGTACACAATATTCTATGCAGTATGCTGTGCAGTTAAGCAGCATGTGGCATCAAATAAATATTATTTCCTTTTCCTTAGCTAACAAGTAAAACATTTTCAAGCACAAATGTGGTGTGTGATTCTTTCTAATGGTTTAAGAATTTAAAGCAAATTGAAAAAAATAAATAAATCAGTAAACAGGTAGTACCATAACACCGTGTCACTTCCAAATTTGATGCTGTGAATTTTTGCTTAGAACTGATTGTTTCAATTAAACAGTATTACCATTTTCACATAATTATCTCCACATATGTTGTCATTTTACTTTCCAATAGCAGACTGGAGGCCACTCAGCTCCTAATCAGAAAGAACAGTTACATTTTTAAGTAGACAAAGATATCAATAACTGAAAACCTTTTTACTCCACCTGTCAAAAATACTGTAAGTGTACTGGGATTTTTAGCTGTCATTCTATTGCAATCACTGGTGAAGTATGCTATCAAATATTGCATACTTACATATTTTGGGTGAATTCTGAGGATCTCTGATGCTGACATTTGAAATAGATAATTGAAGAAAGCTTATGCATTGTAATTATAACAATTCCATAGGTTAATAACATATTAAAGGACTTTCTTGCATTTTTGAATATGTAATTCCCACTGAAACTAAATTAACCACTGGTCTTCACTGGTATTCAGAATTATTTTTTCAATCAACTAAATTAACAAAATACATCATTCTTGTTCTTTCATATCAGAAATTGCATGCCACACGAGGTTTTCTACATCTTCGTTTAATTTTTCTAGTGCCATGCTGCCGGGAACATCCTAGTTATTTTGCAAACTGTTATCAACTCCTTGCAGACAGAAAAAGAGCAGGAGAAAGGGGGTATATGGTGAAGCACAAAATCAGAATGCAATAAGATTTTTGTGCTCAGTACTACAAGTTCATGGACAAATTCACTCTTCCAGGGAAGGCAAAATTCTAAGGTTAAGCAGGGGAAACTGCAGTATCATACCCCAGTGTTAATACAGGAATACTGAGTCACAGATACCCTGTTTTCCGGAACCTGTAACACTCTGGTTTGAAGTCAGGCTTCAGAGATAGCTATTGTCCCTGGGTGAGGGTAGGAGAAATCCTTATATTACAATGCATCAGTCTTGACTGTATTTTATTAGCTCAAAAATGTCCTGGGTTCAGCAGTAGCAGTCATTTTTATCCTTCTTGGTAGCTGGTGCAGCACTGTGATTTTGACTTTTGGCCTGGGAACAGCGCTCATACCACAGGTGTTTTCAGTTGCTGCTTAGAATGTGTTGGTTTGAATAAGGACTTTCTGAGTCTCATGCTCTGGCAGTGAGGAGGGGAAGTCAGGAGGAAGCAGAGACAGGACACCTGACCCAATCTAGTCAAAGACGTATTTCATACCACAGCACATCATGCCCAGAATGTGAAAATGAGGGGCAGGGACCTGGAAGGGTTGGGTTTCACTGCTGGGTTGGCCTTGGTGTTGAGTGGTGAGCAGTTGTATTCTCTTCCCTTGTATTTCCCTTGCCATTATTATTATTGGTGGTAGCAGTAGTGGGTTTGTGTTATACCTCAGTTACTGGACTGTGGGACTTGCATTCTTTCTATTCTCCTCCCCATCCCTCTGGGAGTGGGGGAGAAGAAAGAGGGGAGAGTGAGTGAGAGAACTGTGTGAGAGGCTTAAACCACAACAAAAGAAAAAAAAAAGAATAAAAATATATGTAGGTTTTGTCACAAAAACATGGCAATTTTTATTCAGGATTATCTGTTTGCTCATTAAATAGCCAAATTTCAGAAAGATTATAGGTAAAACAAGCACACCGAGGAAATTGTGATTTAAATAATGCCATACATTATATACACAGTTGTGAAAAATTATCCCTTATATAAGTGGTTAAAACTTAATAACAAAATAAAATATTAACACCCTGAATTATAATACCACATTCCTTCCAAGTACTTAATAATTAATTACTTAGTCAATCTAGATGAAATATTTTCACATATGCTAAGTATGTTTATCACCCAGTTTATGGAAAAGGAAATGTAAGTAAAAAATGAAGCTACCTGGCAGAGAGAAGTTTTGCTAAAGCTAGGATCAAGGACTCTCCTACAGTTTAGCCTGCAGCCTGTCTTGTCAGCTTCAGCTAACCCCACCAATTGCCTAGATGTTAATCAACACTATAGAGTCATACCTTATAATGTTCTTAAGACAAAGAATTAACAGATAAATGGCAATCTGTCTGTCTCCACAGCAATTAGCGCACCACTCATTACCAAGAGGCCACATCAAGACTTGCATATGAAGAGTCATCTATGAAGAGTTATCTTATAAAATTATTGAGATTACATCCAGCAGGAAACAAGCAGTGGTTTGGCCTTTACCATGCCAAATTGCTTATAGAATAGGAGCAAATTTCTTCAAACAAGAGACTACAATAGAGGAGAATCAAGCCTTTTTAGTGCTCCTGGTAAATGCACACCTGACATTGAAGACTGTTGGCAGGGTTTCACTGCACACCTTCTAACCCTCTCAGGAGGAAAGGATAACATTATTGGCAGGAGCCCCTGATGAAACCATGTTGAGTGGGATGATCAAGCAGCTTTAAAGCCAAAATGCAATTTCCTTGCTAATCCTCCACATTAGAATAGCATTTTGGCTGTACCCTGAGTACTTTTTTGAGCAGAAATATCTCCTTAGGGAGAGAGTATGCATCAAACAGTACTAATAATCATGTTTTTACTGTCCCAGTGACAATTTCATGGTGAGGAGAGCTTAGTTCAAGAAGACCCTTGGTCAAACAAAGTTTGTAAGCTTGCACTTAGCTTCAATCACGTGAACATCTACATAAAATCTCAGCATAACTTGTGCTTAAACTTGAGATATTGTCAGGGTCCGATTGGAGGAAAATCCACAGTGCCAGACCCTGTTTCACTTCGTGATCCCAGGAGTGAAATTAAGACACAATCAAGGTCAAGTAACATAATCAGACAGTTTGTTTATTACAAATTACAAAAAGACAGTTATTATAAAAAAGGAAAATTATTACGGTAAAGGGGATAGCAACAGGACAGATTGGAAGAAAAGGTAGAAAATAAAGCAAAGATTCTGGCTGCAGAGAGAGTGAGAGAGACATAGACACCAGTGTGGATCCAGCAGTGCCCCAATGTCATTGTCCTTGGCGGTGGGAGTTCTTCAGGGCTCATAGTCTATTAGTATCAGAGCACAGTGTCCCCCAGGAGTCCGTCGGTGCTGGGTGTACTCGTAGAGGCGTCCTTCTGGAGTCCCCTTGAATGTACCCATTTTGGAGATGTTTTACTCCCCCTTTTATTGTGAGTTGGGGGCAGTAGCTGTGTTCTTCATGTCACTTATCTGGTTCCAGGTGGACCGATTTCCCTGGTCTTGCAGCCAACTGCAGGATGTCTGCAGTCACACAGGTGTCTGCAGCAATTCTTGGGATAATGGATAGCCGTTTCTCACACTAGTCCTGAAGGTAATGGACATGGACAGAAGAGTCTTATCAGCTCTTTCTCATTCATCCCTCAGGCAATGGATGGTAGAGTCCCAGTTCAGCTCCTCATACCCTTCTCCCAGGCAATGAATGGAAGAGTCTTATCTCAACTTCTCCCACCCATCTCTGAGACAATGGTCGGTGGAGTCCCATTTCAATTCCTCACACCAGACTTGAGGCAATGGAAGAAAAAGTCTTATCTCAGCTCTTTCCCCCTCATCCCTCAGGTGGTGAATGGTGGAGTCCCTTCTCAGCTTCTCCTACCAACCTTTGAGACAATGGGCAGTGGACTCTGATTTTAGACCAGTTGTTCACAGATACGCCAGAGATCCAGTCAGGTGGATATCAATTAAAAAAAAAAAAGAAAATGAAAATGAAAAATTGGTGTTATCATATTAGTCTAAAAGAAACAAATAACCAAGACTGAAGTGTTAAATAGGGAATGCCGTGAGAAACTGACATGCTGGATGTGGTCAGAAAACACCTAGAAACGCTCCACTTGTTTGTTGAGATTTCTTGTTTAGCAAATTAAATCTTCAATTCTAGAAGTATTTGCACAGACAGAATGTGGGATTGCATGCATATTTACATGTATGTAATAACAGATATGCATTCAAGACATGATTGTAAACATCTCTAATTTTGATTTGCATGGAGGTATATTGTTTAGATTTTGCACAAGGAGCTCAGACAAAGCAGCACTAGATTAACTTTCACTGATTTTGCTGTGAGAAATAAAGTTTAAATGTCTTACAACTAACATACTGACTTTCTTGTAACATCATATTTTGGGGGAGGACATTCACAGTTGCATTTTCAGAGCAGATAAAAATTTTCATAGCAGTTGTGAATGCTTTTCCATACAGAATTTTAGACTATAGGGTTATTCAGTATGACTTCTGTATGTATATATATGCTCAGTGCATTTGTCTCCTTTTGCATTCAACAGGAGCCTTCTGTTCATACTTAAACAGAGTGAGTACTGATTCGGAGAAAACTCCAGGAACAGACTCACCAACAAAGTTTCAAGTTGACAAGCAGTTATTTTTTATTGCGGCGCAGGGAGACACACGGATATTAGCTCTTCCTAACGGGCGTCACTCTATTGCCACACAGGCCATCCTTATATAGTCACTTGGGGGTACAACATATTCATTAGAATACACATGAATTACATCATTTCCAGAAAGTTTACCCAATATATACAAAATGTGATGGTGGTCTTTGAGAGACATTTACTTCTTTCAAAAATCTTCATCACTTCTGGCAGTCTTTGAAGCACGAGCTTAATTAACACAACAAACATAGCACTCATTCTGTCCCTCTACTTATCAAGTAGCTTAACTGCTCCCATTCTGGACATTTGTTAGTCCAGATACTCCCCAGTATCCAGTTTACATCAACTTCATGGGCTCATTAACATAATAATCTTCCTGACCCTCCACCCATCAGTCAGTATAATTGTGCCCATTCCCAGGTCCGGTTTTTCTATTTTATTTTACTTACACTTTTTGTACTAAGGTCCTAAGGGCCTAAAACTAACTTCAAGCACCCCCATTACAAACCCATCAGACTTAACCTTACTTACAACTGATTACATTTTGTGCTTTTGTGCCTCCTCCTTTCAGTACGTAAAATTAATTCTATAGTCCTTCACTGATGCTGGAACAATGTTTTAATCTTCAAAGAATATCCATTTTCGATAAGAGATAATATATATCTCCAAGGAATTTTCTAATCACATTAAGCCCATTTAAACCTCTGATTACTGCAATGAAAATGTATATTCTTAAACGGATCAGAAGTGACAGCTTCCAGAAGCAGAAGGTACTTAATTCAGTTTGTAGTTTCATTACTGCACACTTCAAAATTATTTAGATACACTCAACAGCAGCAATTCCCCTATAGCTTTATTAGATATGTCTTTAACTTTTTTTCATGATCATTATTTAGTACTCATTCAAATAGAAAAAAAAAAAAAAAGCATCATTTTTCCACTTTACATTGCATTTTTCTGAAAACCAGTACTAATAATGGTGCATATAATTGGAATCTGGTTTATTTGCAAAACTAGTGACAAAACCCAGATAGAAAGATGAATACTGTAATGCATCTTTGTCTTACACTACTTTAAGAAAAGGATTTCTTCTAAGTTTACTTTTTCACATGTGGATATTCTGACTTACTTCTTGAGGAGATCTCTAATCTTTATCTTGCGTTCCACTTATACCCTTCAGAGCCCTGAAAACATCCAGCAGTTATGAAGACCCTGGGACACTGCCTGTCAGTGCTGAATCCTCCAGTGAAAAGAACTTTATGCCTATATTTTAAGGTAGTTTGGATTTATTCCTCAAGAAAAGGGATAACCCTGTATTTAGTGAGGATTTCATGTTCATAAATCCTTCACAACATTATTCCTGGCCATAAAGCTCATAAAAGGAGAGGGAGAGCATTCAGATTCATGTTTTAATTCAGTACAAAAGTTTGGGAACTGAATTCGTTGTCAGTATTGCAGAAGTTGTGAGCAGAACAACCAGAACTCATGGAGATGATTCAGAAAAAACTCCAGGAATGAACTCTCCAACAAAATTTTCAGGCTGACAAGCAGGTATTCTTTCTTGTGGAGAGGGAAACACTGGGGATAGCTCCTCCTAACGTGTGTCATGGTACTGCTACACAATTGGTCCTTATATAGTCACTGGACATGCACACATATTCATGAGGCTACGTATGAATTACATTATTTTCCAGAAAGTTTCCCGTGTGTGTACAAAAATGTGTTGGTGATCTTTGACGGTTATTTACTTCTTCCAACAATCTTCGTAACTTTTGGTAGCCTTTGAAGAACCAGCTTCATTAACATCAAAAACATTTCAATCATTCTGTCCTACTTATCAGATAGTTTAACTACTCCCATCCTGGACATCTCCTAGTTCCAGATACTCTGCATCCCCAGGTCTTGTGATTCTATCCTCTTTTTCTTACATTTTTTGTGCTAAGGTCATACGGACCTAAAACTGTGTCAGCTGCAAAGGTTTATCTTCATGCACCTCAGTTATTTTCCATTACAAAGACAACATTACTTAGAACTGATTCCACTTGTTTACAAAGTTTCATATTCCATTTTGTGCTTTTGCACCTCCTTGTCTCAGCAAACAGTTGGGTAAATTTTCACCCCCTAACTCATTATCACAGATCATGCATATGCATATTTGGCTTCAGATGTATGCAGGTATATGCAATGTAAACAACAGTGAAGTCAATACAGAAAAGCAATAAATTTTACAAACTAAAGAAGACTGGATGCTCAGCTCCTTTATGGTTTTAACAGGCAATGGGATCTCAAGTCTAAGCACTTGTTTAAATCTTTAATATTTTACTTTTAGTTGATTATTTTGGTTCTTAGTTCATCAGTTTGGTTTAGGTTATGACTAAAATAGATTGTGCTACTTCTAGTAGTGTATTATAAGGATTTACTAAATCTAAATGAGGCTTACAGCACTCTGATAAGTTTCTGGGATGACTTATATGTCTCTGCTATGCAGCTGTCCTTGGGCCAAAACATGGCAAATATAAAACTGAAGTAAACTTCTTTGCATTCAAAGAATTGAAAGCAATCGAAAACCTATTCTCACACAAAGAAGTCATTTAGTAAAAATCATATATAACATATAGAAGTGATATTAAAGCTGGAGTAATCGACTATATGTTGCTAACAAGGTGTTAGAAAATAAATTTGAAATGGTGTTATACTTCATATAATCATATTTATGTGGAGTTGAAAAGTATTAGCACAAACTTGCCATCACTCAAATCAAAAACTTGACTTCAGCAGAACAGCTGTTAACTCAATAGTGATGACAGAGACACACATTTTTTGGCCTGCTGTGTTAACTCCCATTTGAAAGCATAAGGGTTTAAAGGAACCAGAAATAATTTTGGAAGGTCACTAACACAAGGAATGTTTATGCTGAGGAAGGCCTATTTTCAGTTTGTTTAGGCTCGAGAAGAGCAGGTTAAGCAGGATCAAACTGCAGTCTTTAATTGTCACAAAAGGAGGAATAAGCACAAAATAAGACTCAGAGCAGCACAAAGTTGGGAGCCACATAGATTGCACGTGATGAGATTTCAATTGGATATGCATATTAAGGATAAACATTTTCATCATTAGGCTTATTAACTACCAGAATCAGTCCCAGAGAGGCAGCAGAATCTGTGCCCTGGAGATTTTTCATTTATTGACCAGACAGGGTCCTGAGGATACTAATTTAAGTCTGAAGCCCTGCTTTGAATAATACAATCCTAGAGGTCTTTTCTAGCCTTCACTATTTCATGATCAAATCTTCCAGTCCTAAAGGATCCCCTGGCCTATGCACATGCAGAACTTAGCCCCTCAAAGACATGAAAATATTTCTTTATAGGTACTTCTTTTCTTTTCTAGCTTTTCCTTTTTAGAGAAAATATTTTTAATTAAACTTGAATATGTCCTTTGTCATAAATAGGTGATATTTTTAATAAGGAAACAACTTTTTTAACTTTCAGAAGTGGTAGATACATGCTTTTTCTAAGTATAAAATTATTTTGTTAAATACGGGGTAGTTTTCTCCTCAATAATTCAAGGCAAAGATAACTCATCAGAGAAAAAAAAAAAAAGGCAAATTTAAGAAATAACTTGCCATTTAATTTACACAAGGTTTACAAATATAAAGGCTATTATGGAAGAATAAGGTAGAGCTTAAACTAACATATCCAACATCTCCTGGCATTTCTGAGGTCAAAATATAAGCTTGTAATCAGAACTTCAATACAGTATAAGGTTTCAAAATAAGCAAACAAGCAAATTAAATGAAACTCAAAGCATTTAAAATGAAAAAACAAGAATTTTCCTTAGCTAAATGATTCTTATTCCTTTGTGAATATTTTAATTCTGTAACATATTCTCTTCTTGACCTTACCTGAACAGTATAGTCAATAACTTCTTTTCAGAGATTGGCTTATTTTATAGAAAGGAACTCTGCTTAATCCAGCTGTATGATTTTGCAAATGGGGTCATGATTCATTAGCCTGAGTGTCATTTTGTCAAAATAGACCACATATCCAAAAGTGCTTTGAATTTTTTTATTCACAAACTTAGTTACCCAGGCCTGAGGCAATCAGGATTTCTGAGATACCTTTAAATATGGAAGTCCTCTACTTAATTACTTACAATGAACCAAACAAAACAAGTTCCAGCAGATGGTAAAAAAAGACTTACTGCGTTCATTAGTTTTAGGTAATGTTAGGAAGTTACGCACGCAGCAGTGATAATCAAGCAGAATAAGAATAAGGCCGCAGATTAAAGCTGTGAAAATATTTTTTTTTTTGTTCACCTTTTTTTTTCTCATTAGCTCCATTTAAATTAAACATAAATCTTACTACAAGTAGATATATTCTTCAGTTATGATAATTATCAGCTCATGCAACTTGAAAAAGACTTTTATTATTCAATTCAGATCAACAGAATTAAAGTTTCAAATCAGTATGTATGTAGGAAGTTTAATTAAAAAAAAAAAAAACTTCAAGTGTTGCAATTAAGGAAAGGATTTCTCTGTCTTTGAAAGCAAAGGGACTGCTTCCTAAGCAGCTTAGATCAATTCCCTCTTCGAGGGCTAACTTCAGCTGCTGTTATTTTCATATGAAACATTTTGTGTAGCTGGCTCCATTGAGTTGGATTGTTGGAAATAGAAATACGCATTTAAAGCTATATTACTTGGAGGTAGCCTTTCAACAAAAGGGTTGTCTGTGTTTCCAAAACTAATGAGCAATTTGTTTTAATAGCTACTTAATTATCAGATGTTTCTTTTTAAATAAAAATCTAATAACTCACTGATTTGACTATAATTAAGTAAGAAATTCTTTTCAAATGGTAATGTGTTTTCTTTCCTTCTCATTTCCTTTAATTATTCCTAATTTTCCCCATGTCCCTCATGGCTTGATCTGCTATATTCACTGGACTTTAAACATAGTTAACTACTTGTCCTGGGTTCAGCAGCAGTAGCCATTTTTCTCTTTGGTAGCTGATGCAGCACTGTGTTTTTGACTTTCGACCTGGGAACAGTGCTGATAACACCGATGTTTCAGCTACTGCTTAGTAATGTTTAGTCGACCAAAGACTTTCTGAGCCTCATGCTCTGCCAAGGGAGGAGGGGAAGCCGAGAAGAAGCAGAGACAGGACACATGATCCAAACTGACCAAAGAGGTATTCTATACCACAGCATGCCATGCCCAGGATGGAAAAATGAGGGCAGAGACTCTGAAGAAGGGGGTTTACTGCTGGGTCAAGCTTGGTATCGGGTGGTGAGCAGCTGTATCCTCTTTCCTCATATTTTCCTTGTCATTATTATTATTGGTGGTAGCAGTAGTGACTCGTTTTGTACCTTAGTTACTGGACTGTTCTTATCTCAACCTGTGGGAGCTGCATTCTTTAGATTCTCCTTCCCATCCCTCCGGGAGCAGGGGTAAGAAAGAGGGGGGAATGAGTTAGCAAACTGCATGAGTTACAGCTTAAACCACGACACTACTAGTCTTCTGTAAAAATAAATAAATAAAGGCAGAGGCTGGTAATTTAAACTTTCTTCTGCTTAATTGGGTAGTTAATGGGAGGACTTTGAATCTGAGCTACACAAGTACTGCAGGCACAGCTTTTGTATAGCTCTGCCAATTCAAATGTTTTCTGCTGGGTACTGGAATGTTGGTATGGTCAAATTAATTAGAAAATCTACTACTTGACAAGAGAAATAAATTAAAAATAATTAATTTCTCTGTGGAAAGGAAGACAAATAAGATTGTGCCTGTCTAGTTCCCTATGGTCCAGTAAGCCTTGGGCTATTGGCAGTTGGCATAGATTAAAGTAGCCTTCATGCTCTTAAACTGTCCAAATCCATTGGATAGTTTCCTACTAAGAGTGGCTAAAATCAGAAACTGTATGAGGAAAATTCCCTGTTCTTTATGGCACTGAATTATCCTAGTGCATATTTGTCACTGGTACATAGCTTCTAGGGATTTTTTTAAAATTATTTAACATTTGGACTGACACTATCTGCCTAAACAGAAGAAACATAGCTTGTGTCTTATTACAGCTAGGATAGGTCTGCAAAGTACTTAGGAAATCAACTAACCTAGCTCTATTATAAAGTCACAAGAAGTCCTGAGGAACATGAGTCACTAGCTGAAGTATAAATTGAAGGAGTTGGAGCAGAAGTACAGAGTAATAGGTAATTTAGTTAAGGCAGCTCAGCAAAATAAGAAGTCTTGTTAAGAGCCTTTCCTAACCGAAAAGAAGACTGGTTTACTCCTTTTTATTTAAAGCAGAATGTAGAGAGTGAGTCTGCTCACTCACTCCTGGTTTGCAGAGGATTTCAACCTTTTTGTTTGATCATTTTGAACAAAGTTAACCGATAAAGTCTGTCAGACGCCACCACCTATGATGGTAGAACATTCTGGAAACTACTGGGGGCATCCAATTCTGTGGGTCAAGGCAGTCTAACAGTGGACAGTCTAGTTACTTTGATGGCACTCTAAATGCAGTCATGCAACTTGATTCATCCTTAAACAGATGTCTAGGACAGAGTTTTCAATGTAGAAGAACTTAATCTGAATCTCTACCTGTCAACCTTGAATATCTGTTTACTTCTTGAGGTCAATCATATAGCTGTCATATGTTGAAGAAATAAAGTTTCCTTGCTTCTCAAGGATAGTTATGTAGGTAGCTTTTTCTACTGTTTTTAGGAAAACTTTGTATGTACAGTAATCTTTATTGTTAATAACATGCAGAGATTAAATGTCAATCAGACAGTAGAAATCATGGAGGTGATGATAGAGTTATAATTTTTCTTACCTCTTGAAGTAGAAGAAAGCTATTTAGGGGGCTGGAATGTTTCATTATTTACCTCATTAGCCTCTGCAGGACATGGGAAATCAGAAGACTAGTCTATTATTTCTAGCTAAGTAGAAAAAAATATGTGCAAGTTCCAATGCAACCTATGAAAGCTATCTCTATAGCTGAAAATGGATATAAGATGAGGACGCATACATTTTCAATACTTTTTGTAGAGGGATACAAAATCTATTGCTGCTGTCTCATTACTGAAAATATTGATGACTGGTTTTCTGTGACCTTTTACACCATATACAAAGCAACTGCAGAAGCTGTATAAATGTTTTTGCTCCCTTGTTTGGGAATGCTCTTCACGTCTCAAAAGTTGATTCAATTTCATTCTTTGCTGATCCTATGTCACTACATATTGTCACTGCATATTGATCTTTGCTTTCCTATGTCACTACATATTGGGTGCCATGGTATTGTAAGGGAATACAGTTAGCTATAGTGGCTTGTAAATTATCTGTCATGAATAAATACAAAGTATGAATCAAGGCTTAAGGGTCCGTGTTACAGAAAATGATCTCACAACCAAAAAATGTAGAAATATCCTTTATATGGCTCAGAAAAAAATATGTGATTGAAAGGACAAGCAAATTTGTTAAAGCAGTGATTTTTAATCTTATTGAATTTGTGGATGCTCTTCTGGACAAGATACACATTCTTTTACAAAGGTATTCAGGTAGTTGGACTAGGGGATCTTTTTAGGTCCCTTCCAATTGAAATTATTCTAGTCTAGTCTAGTCTAGTCTAGTCCAGCCTAGTCTGTACAGTATTCTATGCTATTCTATGCTGTCCTTTTTCATTCAATTTCTGTTAATTCTATTTCTACCCTATTATTCTACCCTTCGCATAAGTAGAATCTTTACTTTTCAAAACAAGTTTTAGATGTTTGTTTAGGATACAAGATGTTTGTTTGTAGAATATTCACAAAGAAGAGTCAAGCTAAACAGATATGAATTCAGACACCAAATTTCCTAATTTCAAATTCGAACTTCTCATTAAATGACATTAAGATATACTTCTTACTCAGTAATTAATATTCCTGCCAAACTAAATATTTTAGGGTTTTTGTGTTATTTGGGAGATTCAAAGATATGGTCTGAAGAAGAAAGGAGTAGGCAAACTTTTCTTTTGTCAAACATAAAACAAAAACAAAAACCAGCTAACCCCTGTGCCTATTCTTTGGCCTAGAAACTCTGGACTACTTCTTTAAGTGTATTTGTAAAGAAAGGGCATTTGATCACCTACAGTATATTTTCTGTGACTTCTATTAGGTCCTTGTACATGTACTCTCAGGGGCATTATATTAGACAGGAGGCAATTCTCCTTTGATTATGTGATGTAGACTGCCAAAAAAAATTACTCAATCTGTGCCTCAACAAAGGTCATTAAATTCATGGTCTTTCTGAGCCCTGGAGCTCAAGAATGCTTTCTTTGTGGAAATATAGCCTTTTTTCTACTATGCAACTTCACATTTTTCTTCTATAGAATAGGTATCTTTGAATTTAAATAACCATTCACATTGTTTAACACTCTTCCCAGAGGTAACATGATTTGCAGAGAAAAATGCTGGTTCAGTGTCTGTATTTCTATATCCAGCTTTAATAAAATGGCTACTTAACTTCAATAAATATTTTCTTAATATGTGTCTACCATTTCCAAAAAGTAACAAGAGTCAGGGCAAAAATTAATAGTGCTGTATAAAAAGTATGAAACGGGATTAAGATGTTTGGTACAGCAACTGTACCAAACAAGCAAATGTGACTTGTCTAATCGGCATATTTGATGTTTTGATAGATAATTCAGATGTAACAGGTACTTGGTGAACTGAAATAGAGGAGTAAACACTCCAGACCTTTTATGTGTTTAATCTGTTTTTATTTAGGAGGCTAGTCCAGAGAACATAAAGTTGTTTTTCGACCTTAAAATGCTTGGCTATAATAAAAATTTATGATGGATTGCAGATTTGTTTGATTTGTGCAGGATGCAATTATCTGCATTCAACAGGAGGACAACAGTGTGGGATGCTGAGCCAGCAAGAAAAGATTTGTCACCCCTGTGTCTGAAACACTTTTTTCCTCTATGAGCAGCTGAAATGATTCCTGAATGTCAGCGTACAGGAACTCCCACACTCTCTGTCAATAGTGGACAAAAGACTAGAGTCTCCTTTATAGTAGTGGACAGAAAAGATTCCAGCTCACTTAAAAGTGTTGCTTTCCATTATTTTTTAGAGATCATGTGTGCACGTCCTCTCCTGCCTGTCTTCCTTCCTTTTTCACCTTTCAACCCTGGAAAAATCAAACCCAAACTCTGGAAAACACCTATGCACCACCTACTATTATTTTCTTTCTATTCTTCTGGCCATACCTAAACTAAGAGATCTAGAAACACTCGAACATTCTTGTCTCTAGCCCAGTCTGCTTTTTACTAGCAAAAGCTGTTTAAGTACAAAGCTGTGTACCTATGTCATTTCTCCACAGAAAGGGAAAATACATGTATGGGTTAGACAGATAGTACCTGCAGGACATTGTAATATACACTAGAAAGCAGCTGATATTAATGAGCTAAGGAGCAGGATCTTGAAACTTGTGAAGATATACAGTAGCTGATCAGTGTAATTGGAATCCTTTTTATCCCCTCCAGTAATTATTTGTATAGAAGAGGGATTTGGTAGTTGAAAAACTGCCTCCTCAGCATCTTGCCTGATAAAGAAGGAAAAATGTGTGGTAATAGAAAGAAATATTTTCTATAATGCAGCTGCAACAGGAAAAATTTCTGTGGTCAAATATGACATTGTGGTGCTTCTGGTAGGAAAGGAAAAGAGAGTGGGAAAGAAACAGCCCTGTGATGAAGGTAGCTGTTACTGTACTTAACATTTATTGTTCTGAATTCTAGGCACGTCATCTTGGGAAGGGTGTGGGCCAGTCAGAAGTTGCCCAGGGGTCAGCCTAAACTAAGGATTAGAAAAAAATAAAGAGTTTGAATAGAAAGTAAAATAGATATTTAGAGAGATAAATAGAGAAAATATAGTTATAAAAATATTTTTATAAGGTTAAGGATATTTAAACAGCAAAAAAACCTTTCAATCCTCTGCTTATGGTTAAGCAGTTCCAATCAGACTTCAATGAAAATTCACCTTCTCTAACACATCCTGCCAATAAAAAAAAACACAACAAAAAACCAAAAAAAAGCCTTTATGTAAATCTGTCTGCAAGTGAAAAAAGGTGAAATTGATATATCTCATCTAATGTCTTTTTTTTTTCTGCATTCACTATTTTTTAATCAAAGTTATTAATTAGAATAGCTAATAATTTATTAGAGCTTTTACAAGGAAATTTTGGAATTGTTTTCATTTGCTTTATTTAGATTATATCCGTCTAAAATTCTACAATCCGGATCAGTATTGCTAAACCCTCAAATCTTCATTTTTCTCTTCTCTTGTATTATTCTGATGAATCTCTGAACTTTCACAGGACCACATATTCCCACGGCTGCGCTGTCTGAAGTATCACTTTGAGTGACAGCTTGTTCAAATGTGCCATACCATAAAAATATTTGTGATCCATGAGAACATCATGACAAGAAATGTCTGGTTTATCTGCCTGAAACCAGCAGCCCATTTCCCCATTAAAAGAAAAATAAAAAATCAACAAACACAAAATTAAACTGGAAATACTCCTTTGTTCTCGGAGTACCTAGTGACAAAAAAATCAGGTGGACTAAATTCTTTTGTGAATCCCTCCTCTTACTCTGTGTATCTCAGTCCTCAACTATTTTTTGCAATTTATCCTTCAATTGCTCACCTAAGAAGAAATATATTTTATGATATTAGACTCCTAGAGTAGTTAGAAATTTTACTACTAAGCTAAATAATAATTCATGTGATTATCCCACGCTCTCTTGGCTCTGCCATAAAAATATTTTATCAGTTATGTACCATTAATGTTATACAGTGCTGGGTTTGCCTAGGGCAGATTTAATTTTCTTCACAGTAGCTAATATGGGTCTATGATTCGAATCTGAGATGGAAATAGTGTTCCTGCTGAGCAGTACTTATAGCAAGTCAAGAACTTTTCTGCTCCTCACACCACCCCACTAACAAAAATCTGGGAGGAGACACAGCCAGGAGAGCTGACCCCACCTGACCTAAGAGATGTTCTATACCGCACAATGTCACACTCAGCAATAAACTGGAGAGAAGACTGGCCAGGCACTGTTTCTTGGGGAATGAGTGGGCATCAGTTAGTGAGCACTTGTTTTCATTTGCATCACTTGTCTTTCTTGGGTTTGATTCCTCTCTGCTGTTTTCCTTTCAATTACTCTTTTTTATTATTACTACTATTATTATTGTTGTTGTTGTTATTATTATTACTATTATTTCATTATTAAACTGCTATTAACTTAGCTCATAAGTTTTCTCAGTTTCACCCCGGCAATTCTATTCCTCCATCCTGCTGCAGCAGAACAGTGAGCAAGCAGCTGTGCTGTTTTTAGCTGCCTGCCAGCTTGCGTTAAACCATGGCATATACATAGATCATCCGATCAAAGTTGAGGTCTTACAGGGGAAAAGTACAGCAATTTACTCATGCTAGCATGAATACACATAACCAAATGTGCATAGATATCCCCTAGTTTAGGTATTATCATTTTTTACAGTGAATTTTTGAAGCAGAATATCCTAAAACCTTCCAAAATAGGCTCTACCAAGTAAAGGTAGAGGTCAAAACCAGATGCACTTGGAAAAAAATCGTGCAGAAAGAAATGAAATGTTGCTGCCAGAAGTGTTTACTTTTAACAAGGCCATAAGCAGCTCTAGGCATGAACTCCAGTAGAAGTTGTGAATCTGAAATACTGAAAATGGCATCTATGAATAAGTTTGTGAAGAAGGGTATCTTTTCAATGCTTTCTTTACTATTTAACTTCAATAGTACAATAGTAGAATTTAAAAGCTCTCTTAAGCTTTGTGCATAAAAACTTCTAACTGCAGTCTGTTTCAGATTTTTATAGGGTTTGAGTTTTGTTTTCCTGCTTCAGGGGGCCTTTTTCAGAGGTTTAGTAATGGAATATTCCTGTTATGGTAGTGAGGGGTGTTCCATGTGTAAACTGTATAAAATAAATTTTTCTTTTAATATTCAACTTAAACATTATGGGTGGCAGATGATTTTTTTTTCTTCACTTTCAGTAGAATGTGGAAAACCTCAGATGTATTCAAAAGTTGGAATCTGTGTTCATGTTTAAGAGTAAGTCTGAACACTTTTATAGTCCAAATTTTATTCAGAGTCTTAAAAAATATTTAAGTATATAAATATTGTTCTGGACGGACCATCAGAAGGGATTATCAGTTCCAATAGTTTAATCTCTTTAATAATTTTTTAAAAAATAAAATCTTATGAATATCTTTTTCTTTATTTAAGTAAGTCAGGTGTCAAAAACCCTTTCTCTTCTGATGAGGAAAAATACATCCTGAAAGACCAGTTTTAAAAGGTCAGACACTTGCCAGTGAAGGTCAATTGTGGTAGCCTAGTCGCTAACTCTGTTCATACTTTTCTGACTAAGTATGTCATTTGAGAATTACACAGGGATAGGTATTCAAATTTTCAGTTTGATTAATTAAATATAGAAAGGAATATACAGACTTTTTAAAGAAGACATAGCAGATAAAAATACTGACATTAAAAATTATTAACATTAAAATAAAATCGATGGGAAAAAGAATAATACATTAGCTTGTAGCTTGATTAGGAAAACGACATAAGACAGATCTGATATTATAAATATAAATACTATAATTACATTTCCTTAGATTAAATTAATAAATCTCTGCATGGTACCTATTGGGATTTGTTATGGAAATGTCGTGGTTTAAGCCATAAATCAGCCATGCAGTTTGTTCACTCACTTCCCCCTTTTTCTTCCCTCTGCTCCTGGA
>JAOEHY010002954.1:0-62542 GCA_025447955.1 Psilopsiagon aurifrons | reverse complement strand
AGAGACGGGGCATCTGATCCAAACTGACCAAAGAGGTATTCCATAACATAGCACGTCATGCCCAGAAGGTAAAAACTTGAGGGCAGGAACCTGGAAGAGGGTCGTTCACAGCTTGGTCGCCGGGTAGTGTAGTAAGTCCCTGCAGAGTAATATGCATGTGTCACCGTTTAGTGTAACACCTCAAGAAAACAGTGCTAAAGCAAGGAGATCAAACTAATTCAAGTCAGATTGGTGGTATCAGTGGCACTTGGAAGTCTTCCTGTGCTGGAGAGACAGGTTCCCTGGGAAATCTTGCATGCTAGTTTGACAGTCTGGCAGCAAGGTCTGCTATAGCCGTGGCCTGTGTGCTGCAGATGCTGTGAATGTATCATCTTTGCTTCTTGGCTTGTCCTGTGCAGTTCTTCGTGACGTCAGAAATGCAAAGGGTATATAAGACTTTGTCTTCCTTTGAAGATGTTTGTGCAGTGCTCTGTTCATTTGAAATGGATGTTCTTGACCCCAAAGAAGAGATAAAATAGACCACAGTGTGGAAGGGGCACTTGGATCTTTTTTCTGAGAAACTCTTTAAGATACTCACACAAATTGCAGAGAACATACCAGCCTTTGGTATCATAGCAGTATCCACCTGAGCAGCCGGTTTTCTTAGTTATCAGAAGGAGCGAACAAGTCACTGGTATTCTTTTGCTTTTGAAAATGCACTGTGCCACTTTATCCGCCCTGGGAAAGTTCAAACCATGTGAGAAGCAGTCTTTCTTTCGAGGAGATGGGTCTGCTCCCTGCTGCACCCAATCACTTCTTCAATCCTCTTCTCTCGTAAGGCTGTCCTTGCTTGAAGATGTGTGGGCTCACCTCATTGGAGCCTGGTGCTTGGCCTGTTTCATTAAAAGAAACAGGGAGGGGGACTGGTTGAAATGTGGTCTGAGGACCCAATGGACCTATGGTGAGTGTCATAGTGCTGGCAGGGAAAGCTTTTAAGCTTGCATGATCCAGATGTCCAAGTGCCTTCAAATAGAAAGCATCTAAATGAATAGGAATAACAATATGGGTATGTAGCTGTTTTCTCTTTCTGTGTTTTTTCATCTGTTTCCTATAAATGTAAGGCATTAAAGAAGATGGAGAGAGCAAGCTGCAAGCTGTAGAAAGCTCTGATGCCAACAAGTTGCTACAGTTGGAAATGAATTCTTTAAGTGGATTAACTCTGTGTGAGGAAGACAGAAATGAAAATGATTCTGCTACCTTCTTCAGCATCATGAGCAATAGGTAGTACAGATTTCAGTTTAAAAGATTATTGAAACTTTGTTAAGCCTTTAATTGACTCATTTTTAAGACTGCTGTCTGTAAAGCTGTATTTGCTGAGATTCTTCAACAAGACTGCGTACAGCACAGTAATTGAAGAAGATACCCTTTCTAGAATTAGCTGTGCAGAGAAGAGTGGGAGGTTTTTCCTTGTTTGTATTTACAGGCCTTGCTTGCACAACACTGAATGTGTATTTTCTGCAGTTATTTTCTTTAACCAAGTGAAACAAAAGCCATGTCTGTTTTGTTTCACTAGGTTTTATTTGGTTTTGCATATATCTATAAATTTACCTCTATGATGGGCATGAAATGTAATTCTGCCTTTAGAAGTGACACAAAATGAGTTGTTAAGGTAACAGCCTTTTTTGCTTTCCCTGGACACCAGGTTCAGTGATATTGAGCTTCGGGAGGAGGAGGGCATTCCAACAGAAGAGTTTCTGGAGTCATGTTATGCAATTGTGCCTGTTCTTGGTAAGCAGCACCTTCTTTTCTTCTGACTACTTTTGACTGCTGCCAGCTGCAAGAAAAGGTGGAGCAGTTGGTTTGAAGAATTAATTTCTCTGCCAAAGTGATATAGTAGAAACAGTTCCTATCATCAGAATCAATTTGGCTTATAGTTGAAGATGTTTCTTACTCCTTCGCTTTATGCAGGATCCACTCTCATTTAGTACAAACCCATGTATAAGCTGTCTGGAAATATATGGTTCTATCTGTAATAGATTTATTTCTTCCCCTCAAGAGCAGTGTGGATGCCTTGCACATCCAGTACAGCTGACAGCACACCATCAGTAGTACTATTTGTATGATTTCTTGAAAGACGTCTATCCACAGCTAATGCGGGCCCCCACCTGCTTGGTCCTTGCATCTAACAGTGGGTATGAGGTCCTGTGAGCATGCGTGCTTTTGAAGGCTTCCAAAGTGTAGGTTAGTGTATTTAACACTTGTACTAACATTGGTTCTACACCAAAGAAAAAACTTCGGTTGTTCATTTATAGATATTATCAATATTCTCTTGCCATTTAGGAGGATTAAGACAGTAAGTGAAATTAATTGTTACTAAGACATGAAGACATGACGACTGGAAAAAGACACAATTTTAAAATATGGATTTTTTTTTCTTTTCTAGACAAGTTGGGGCCAACTGTTTTTGCTCCTGTTAAAATGGACTTTGTGGGTAACATCAAGGTAAAAGCTTATTTCTAGCACTGATTTTTTTTTTAATTAACAAAGTATCTTTTTTAGGGACTAAAGCTCAAGAATCTTTGTTGTAGGAGTCAGTACTGGAAGGCTGTTTAATGTTTGACAATGATACCATCTGTCAGATCAGAATGCTGAAATGCCCCTAATTCTGTTCTCACAGTATATGTGGTCTTTGATAAATCCAGTTGTTGTGTGTAAGCTTAAAAAACATTTGATTGACTGGCATATAAAAATTCTGTTAAACCTAAGGAATAAGACTGTGATTCTTAGCTCAGTAGGTTGTGAGTCATGATCAGATGGTAGCAATATTGACTTTAGACTCTAAAACAAATGGGCAGGGGCAGGGCGGAACCCTTTCCTCAGTGGGGGAGGAGGCAGTTAGTGCATTAAGAAGCAGCTCCTCGGCAGCCTCAGTTCTTGTTCTGGAAGTTCTTCCAGCTCCAAGTCTGAAAAGATTTGAAGTGCTGCTTATGAGAGAAGATGTATTCATAGCAAGACTTCATAGCTTTTCTTTAAAGGGGAAAAAGAAAGCAAAACATATCTTCTGAGTGGATGATAAGGACCATCACATGCATTCAGATTTGTTTGGTGCAAAGACACGTATTTGCTTGTCCCACTGAAGGAAGTCACTGAAAGACAGAAAATAACAAGAGAGGAGAACGCTATTTAGAAACCTAAAACCTTGACTATTCATTTTCAAGTGATAGGCACTACGTACTCCTTTAATGTAGAAGAAAAATCTGTGTATCTGCCCCTTATGTATTTTCTCTTTTGTTTTGTGTGAGGAGTTATGTATAACAAACTTGGGAATAAATTAAAAAAGCTTAATCATGCCAATGACTGCTAAGTGTAATCAAGAAATTGCAGCTTAGCAGTTGTCAGAAGGTAATCTTGCTTGTAGTTGGAGCAGGGGGCAAATAGAGAGCAGGTTAACTCCTATCAACTGGTGTGGGGGATGTCATGTGAATCCAAGGCATTTTGTCATACAGAAATGATGGGTTCCATGTATTTACATGGTTCCATGTATTTTGACTGAGATGGGATTTTTTTGGTGGCATTACCCGGATGGCTAGCCAGACGTGTCTTGGGTGGTGCTCTGGGAAGTCATGTCCAGCATGGCAAGGCAGTCGTGTCATGGCGAGTGTGTGACATGGTTGGAGATCTGTGGTATGCTTTTGAAGGGAAGAGTTCTGATAAATAGGTGGTATTGATAGGGCAGGCCACTTTTTTCTCTTAAAAGCCTAAAGATTTGGCTCTTTTTCTCTTTTTTCCTCCAGAAAATAAACCAGAAATTTATAACCAACAAAGAAGAATTTGATACTCTTCAGAAGATAGTGCTGCATGAAGTGAATGCAGGTGTAGCGCAAGTTAGAAACTCTGCTACAGAGGCTCTCCTATGGCTGAAAAGGTAATGGCTTCGTATCTGCTTACACTATGTACTGCTGAGGTGCAATGAGGGACCTTTCACCAGTGCAAGCTTATGTATGTGGAGCAAATCAGTTGCTTTCCACAGGCTTCATTAATCCAGATTGGCTAGTTTCAAAATTAATATGTCACCTGTGGCTGTATCACTGTAATTTTGCCAAAAGGCCTGCAAGAGCAATGGCAGGCAACTGTTTTTTCCATAAGAGTGAAGTTGTAGTGAGTGACTGATCTTTCTGGGCCAGAACATCAAGCAGGTGATTTCAGGGTGTGGCAGAAATGTTTTAGCAATGTGTTTTCCCTCGGGCTGGGAGAGGAGATGGAGGTTGTGGCTGCATTTTTTTTAATCCAGAGTGAAAATAACATCTTGATTCTGAGTTTTATTGCACTTCTGAGTTTTATCGCAACTTTAGGGGCTTTGTTGTACTTTGGGTTTTGTTATAAACATGGTTTCTTCCTGTTTCCATGGGTTCATCCTTACAGAGGCTTAAAGTTCTTGAAAGGGTTTTTGACAGAAGTGAAGAATGGGGAAAAGAATATCCAAACAGCTCTGAGTAAGTGCCAGTTGCTTTGTTCTTTGTGTGCTTCTGAATTTACATACTTGGCTGCTTTCCCACTCATTTAGGACCTGTTTGCTTTTCTGCAGTGGCTGATGATGCAAGTAATCTCCAGTTTTGAAAATAGCCACCTTCAAGTGGATTGTTAGATAACTGGTCAATGTTGATTTAATAGCAGATGAGGATTCCTTTAACTGGCATACTTTTGACAAGGGAAAAAAGTGTTCGTTCTGTTTTCTCCATGAGTTTGCAGCAGGAGTGCTCTGGAATTTATTGCTGCTGTTGTGTTATTTTTTTAGTTCCTTGTGAAATTGGCCATCACTCTTTGAAATCACCTCTTTGCCAGCGTGCTTGTGAACTGCCTGTGTCAATTAGAAGGGAACTTGTAACAGAAGAGAAGGATTTTTTTCCAAGTACACAGTTTCTGACACTTACAGAATTAGGCTAGAGCCCACAGCAAGTATAAAACAAAATACAAACCCACCTTAGACTTGACATGGTTACCCCTGAGTAAGCAGCAAAATGCAGAGGTGATTCTTCAAGGTGGAACAGCTTGGGGTAAGTGTGATACAATATCAGGTAGTTAAAAATTTAACTGAAGCACAAGAATATGAAATTACAACAGTAACAAACTAAGACTGGGAAAATGTGGCTCAGAGATGTTTGGCTTTGTATATGGGAATTTTGTTTATTAAAGTGAAACTGCCTAGGAAAATAGCAAGGGTCTTCATCAAAGGCAACACTAGGCATTCACAGGAGAGATACTGAGAGTTATTTTAGTAAAGGCCTGGTGCCTTCTGTTCTAGTGATCCTCAAAACTGGACCTTCAGATGTGAAGATGGAGTTCTTGGTTAATGCCCGAGCTAACCACCTTGTTTGAGGCTGGCTAACCATCAGCTTGCAGGATTGTTCAACCCCATATAATATGTTCTCAGGTTTGCACTGAACTCAGATCTGGACAGTAGAAGAGGTGTTAATTATGAAGCACAGGTAGTCAAATAAAAATTACATTTGCCTTCCTGTCTGTTAGAACTCTTACTTGCTGAGGATGTGTCAAAAGAGATTTGACAGCAGAGCTGAGACCCCAGTGCAAAAACCCTGTATCTGTCATCAGCATTCAGTTATAACTGTGGTGCTCAGAAACAGCCGTTATTTGCATCCAGGGACAAGAATATACCATATAGTAGTCATTTCTAAGCATTAAGTTCTTTGTAATGCAAACTTAAAACTGACATACATCTATCTCTTGATTTATTGATTTCTTTATTTTTCCTTTAAGACAATGCTTATGGAAAGACATTACGGCAGCACCATGGTTGGGTTGTCCGCGGGGTCTTTGCAGTAAGTATTTCTCTTGCTTGCTGATGAGGGTGGGGGTCTTGTTCATGGGATCTTATGTTGTATGTAATTAATAGCCTATGTTAAAGTTCTAAGCACCACAATTAATAGATGCCTTTGTCAGACCTAATTCTCATGGTGAGGATTATGGTTATCACTATGTTTAGTATTGGGATTTCAGGGCGGAGCCAAACCAGATTATGCTTGCATGTACATATTTCTCATTATGTGGTTTCCAGCATAGTCTTGCAGGGCTATTAAATTAAGAAATTAGAGTTTGAGGTTGCTTTTTTTGAGGGTTGATCTGTCTTTGAATGTGAGCATTCAAGGAGGTTTAGTGCAGAGCGTGTCACGGGTAGAATTTATGGGCTAGAGGAAAGGGTTTATTTTTTGGCCGGTCTGGCAGCTCCCCCTTGTGTTTATCACTGGAAATTATCACTGAAGCTGCAAAAGGAGAAAGGGAAGCTTCATCCAGGCAATCGTAACAGAGTCTTCAACTGGGAGAAACAGAAATGTTGGGGAGAGCTTTCTGAAAAGCATTTTGAGAATGGGACTTTAGTGCAGTAGTGTATGACACTGAATTGGGAGTTCTCTGGACAAACTGTACTTTATTTGAAGTTTGGATTTAATGTATGTTATTTATCAGTACAAAATATGATACACAGACACTCCCTAAAAATCAGGCCTCGCTGAAAATGACTTGGACTGGGTATCTATGCAGGGATAATAAGAACAGTAAAATAAAAAGATGTTAGCCTTTCTGCCAGTAAAAATCCTTAATACATGCATGTACACATAAGTACATTAAAGCTATGCAATCTAAGTGCAAAGAGGGATGTATTGGAAGTTTTTCTTGGCTTTAGTTAGGTTTCTTTTCCTGTCCTGTTTTGCAAATCTGACAGCTTTGTTTCCTCTCCCAGTTAGCTTTAAGGGCAGCTCCAACTTATGAAGACTTTGTGGCAGCTCTGTCTGTAGAGGATTGTGATCCTCAGGAAGAAACATTTTACAAAGGAATGCAGAGGGACCTCAACATTTACTTACCAGCCATGGAAAAGCAGCTAAATATCTTGGACACTCTTTATGAAGTACATGGTTTGGAGTCAGATGAGGTGGTATGACTACAGCAAGACCACATCTTAAAACTTCAGGGACTGTGTCTGTTAACAAAGATTTCTGTCATTTGAGTTATTTTTGGACATCATTTCTGTTCATTGTATCTCTTCACGTGGGAAGGGTGTTGTGAGTGTTTTGGGGGAAGGGTATGTGTGATTTTTACTTTTTTGTTACACTTGGATGGTGTTTAAATGCAGAGATACTGTTTCTCTTTGGGTCATAACTATGTCCATGATGAATGTTTTTGATTGTTTCTCTCCTGCCTGTGCACTTCCTTTTCTCTTCACCTCATCAAATTAAAAGAGCAGAATTTGGCTTTTGCTCCCTTAAAAGAGAGCTGCTTATGCAGTGGAGCATTGGGCTGTCAACATGGTGCCCAGGCAGGAGCTGTTGGCTCTGGCTTTCCCATGCTATGTACCCACTCCCTGTGACTGTGTAGGACAGAGGCAGAGAGTTATAGTTAACATGGTAGTGAAGGGCACCTAAATGCCAGCTTATAAAGTGTGTGGTGAATTTGTCCATTAGTTTGGGTTGCAGCTTTTTAATGCAGCACCTGCTCAGTTATTAGAGAGATCTTCACCGCAGGCGTATGTGGCTGGTGGTCTGAGCTTCCCCAGGAGCCACCTTTGAAACTGGGTGTCATGTTCTCTCACCACCTCCCACTGTGTGTTATGGTCTCCTTGTCAGCTCCTGCCAGTGGTCCGCAAGAAATTTGCTGGCACAGACTGGCAAAGCCCAGCTGATTTAAACAGTGCTTCACACAAGCAATTGAAAATCATGTCCATCATTCCGGTTTATTTTAAGTTTTGGTGGGTTTTTCTATTTTGGGTTTAGGGGGTTCTTAAATTCACAAAAAAACAAAGTATTTGCTTTTAAATTTAATACAGCTCGTAGTTTAAGAGGCAGATTTCATTAAAATCCTTTCTAAATTGCCATTATGGGCAGTGACTTCATGAAAGTGGATATGAAATGAGTAAAGCATAGGGGAAGCTAGAATTTGTCATGGAGCTGTTACACTGTTATTGGGCCAATTACAAACCTAAAAACCTGGAATGACATACAAGTGACTGGAAATTAAGAAGGTAAGATTTGCCCTTTTTACTATTTTGCTAATGCAGATAAAAATGTGCTCCTTAACACTGCTGCTATTAAAAGCAACGGGGGAGTTCTTTTACCAGTGATATGGAATGGACAAATTTCCTACTTGTGTTGATGACTAGAAGGTTGCCTGTAAATTACTGACTGTCCATTCAAGGCATAAGCAGGTCTTTCAGTGGTGACTTCACATGACTTTGTGCAAACAGTTGTGTGTAAGTCATATGCAGGACAGAAGGCTGTGCTAATAAGGTACTTATAATTAGTAAATCTTCATAAATATAGAAGTCAGTGTCGCCATACAGGAGAAGTACTGGCTTTTCTAGGCTAAAAACCGTGTTGTCAGTAAAATGAATGTACTGCAGACCTGCTGCCCTGCATTGCTCTGTAATGGGAGCCTCTCTGCACATTGAATACTTGATCCTTTTTAAAGAGCCTAGCATTGTGAGCTTTAAGGAAAGCATATGATGCTTGAAGAAAAGACTAAACCTCACACTTCTGTATAAAGCAAGATACCAGGACTTTAATTAGGCATTTGATCAGTGCAATTGCGTTGTTCCTGTCACCTTCTCTGAGTTGTGCCTGTCTGTAGTTCCTATGTACTCCAAGAGGAATCAGAAGGATGTGGGGTCTTTAGTCTTTTGGATTTTTTTAACTTAAATAGTATATATTTATGTCTGAGTACAAAGTTAAATTGACCAAAGCTCCATTCAGTAATTTCACTTCTTGCAGTGCTAAAAATGAGGTAGAAGTTCAGCTGCCTGCTACTTCTAAGCATGAATGCAAAGAAACTACTCTTGAAGTAGAACAACTACCTACTCAGCATGGTCTCCTCAAGGTTTTCAGCTGTTATGTGGAAAACTTTGCTTAATAGTTTTTATCTGAATGCTTTGGAAAGGTAATGGAGACCATAATTCCACAAAATATTGGCTGGAAGAAATATCTCTTCTCTAGAAATTAACTGTCAGATCATGACAAAAATTGAGTTCTGTTTTGCTCTAAGCTTTTCCAGTAGCAGGGGAGTGTATTCTGCACTTAAAGTCTTGGAGGTATGTTTGGGTTTTCTGTTTTCAGTTGGTTGGTTTTGTTTTGATTTTTGTTTGGTTTGGATTTTTTTAACTAGCAGGAGAACCACTGGTTTGTTAGTAGTACATCATACCCAGTATTTGATGCAAAAAGTCGGGAGGCTTTATTTCATAGGCAGAGAACTTTACAGCTTCATTGGTTCGTTAGCTTCAGGAATTACTAACTCCTACCGTTCTTCTAACAAATAGAGAATGGTCCACACTACATGTCCTCTAATCAGCATGGCACCCTGCCTCAGAGCAGGCTTCCTTGTCTTGCTCTTCTGTATAAAGTTTCGCTTTCTGAACTCTGGAATTGGTGCTTGAGAATGTTTTTAGGAGACGGTGGCTTCAGGAGGCTCCTGTGTGTTTGTCGTTAACTGGGGCCTTCTCTTGTAGAGAAGGAATTGAGCAAAGTCTCCTTGCCTTCAAAACTTGTACTTCACCATGCACTTCTCTTGCAGGGTGTTGAGCACTTCTAAGGCTTACAAGTGCTATCTTTCCAGTCAGATCACCACTGAGAAAGAAATCCCTGCACAATGTTGTAGACCTGAACCCCAGGTTGTACCCCTAAGGATGCAGTAAACAGGTGATCAAGAGTAAGCATATACACTGCTGCACAATTCTTTTCCTGTGATGCCAGTTTGGCATATGGGATTGCTTTTGCTTTTAATAATCATAGAGGACAAGCAACTGACTTTTGGACTTCAGATTTAGGACTGGAGAGAAGGCTGCTGTTTTCTGTTTGATCTGTTTGGTTTGTTGATTGGTTAGGGTTGCTCTGGGTTTTTTTTAATGGCTGACATTTACAAACTGCTAACCTGCACATTGATAGAAGTCCACATGATCCCCAGATAACAGCACCCTTGCTTTGTATACTTTACATGAACAGCTTTAGTTTCTTATACTGCACTAGTCTACAGTTTTGCATCCCTTTCCTTAGAAATGCTTTCAGTTGTTTCCTGCAATGTCTTAACAGTTGCACATTCTCAGGGATTTTACTTAGCCTTGGCAAAATAAGAGTGATCACAGCCTTACCCTAGTGGAGTAAGGCCGCTTTTTGTGAAATTAGTGTAGCTGAGCATAGAACTCTGATACAGCATAAGACACTGGCAGTGCCTATCCAGTGCTCATCCTGGCTGAGACATGGTAAATCCCAAAGCAATCTGACAGAGGTGCTATGTAGTTCCGGATAATGGCAGTCAGCACATTTGAATAGAGATCATACAAGCATCTTTGTAATATAGTGCCGTCAGCATTAGAGCAGGCTCTCAAATAATTTCAGTCGAGTTCTGCTTAGCAATGGGAGGCTGTTATTTATTTTATTTATTGTTGAGAGGTTTGGTTTTTTTGGTTGGGGTTTTTTGTTTGGTTGAGGTTTTTTTTCATTATGTTTTGCAGCCCCCTCTGCTATTTTAAGACCCCATTCTCGGTTGCATATTGATATACTGTGACTATACAATTGTATAATATGAACTGGATGCTCAAATGCTTTAGTGTAAACTTAAGGAATCTTTGAAATACCCCATCTTGACACTGTTGTAATATGGGTCTCCCTTTAACAGATGCACTTAACTTTTACAGACCATGTATCTCCACCTACAAGCTCGTTGTAAAGAGGATTTAGGTTACAGCTGTCTGCTTTAATAATGTTCCATAGTTTGAAAAGTGTCACTTAGTTGGCTGGATGCATAAAAAATATGCCCAAAATTGCTCCAGTTGCTCGCAGGGTGCTTTGGCCCAGGGGTGTGGACCGTTACAGAAAACACTGCTAACTACCCATGTTCATGTGCTGGACCTAACCCTTTCTTTTCATTCACTTTTCATTATCACTTCAGCTGTTGTGAAAAACGTTAGGGAACCATAAACAGTGTTTCAGACCCCAGGAAAGTTTGTTAGCATGTTCTTCCCTGACTGTATTTCCCTCTTGCCCCATGTGGTCCCCATCCCTTCCTTTCCTTCTGACATCTATCAGGTCTTCCATTGTTGCTGTCAGGTTGAAGCATCTCCATAAGAACACAAAGCAGGACGTTTTAAGTGGTACAAATGTAAACTTGGAAAATCAGACCTGAATTCCTTGGCAGTCAACCAAACATACAGTCAGATGGAGAATGTGTTGCTTTTGTTTGAAGTTTCTCCCTGGTTTGATATATTTTGCTAGGAAAACCACACCACTTGGAACGTTTAGTTTCACTGCTGAAATTTAAATTGGGACACTTCAGACTTGGCAGTTCTACCTCTTACGAGTGAAAGCACAGGGATTATTTTTGTTTTTAATTGACTTACTTCTCTTGCCTGCATAGTACAGATAAAACAAAAAGAGAAGGGGGCTGGGAGTAACTGAATACATGCCATGCTGCTACCTTCTGTAGCCTCTTTGTGAACAAACCCTGCGAACTACTGCGTGCTCCAAGCAATATAAAATCACCCTTGTGCAGAAGGGGTATCATAGCGCACTTACTGGCTCTGAGCAAGCCCAGGCAGTAGCTGATCCTGCTCATGGTTCACATAAGGATTTGAGCACTTACTTTGAAGTTAGAACATAAGCATATGCATCACTTCAACACTCATGCACCCTCACACCGGCATGCAGTTGTTCAAAATGTGATCTTTGACTGCCATTTTTAACACTTTTCTTGGTGCAGGATTTCTCCCCCCACATACACCAGATGTGATGGAGGTGGATTTTTGTACATGTGTATGTGTATATATATATATGACACTTGTTTTCATATACAGATTTCTGCTTAACAGTTATTTTCATTTTTCATTGCAGCATTCAGGGGGTCCAAAACTTATTTATTTAAAGGCATCTTGAAAGTCTGATATTTATGTCTACTTGAAACCTGACAATTAAATGGCATTCCAGAATATGGTGACTAAATTGAAAACCAAAGCAGCTTGCTTTTGTGTTTTCCTTTTCTATTTTCTTTTTTCAAGCCAATTTTGGGCATACATTTTATCAATGTCAAGCTGAGCTTACGGAAAGCCTTACTTGTACATACTAAAATACATTACATCATACTGAAATACCTTTAAAGATGAAGAGAAGGTATATTGCCTCACACTTTAAATTTACCTAATTCTAAGGGCTTGTTCATGCCCCCGAAATCACCTATTCCAGTGTAAGCATTGCACAAATTGTGCTTTCATAAGCAGTTGTGTCCAGGATGCTTTGGAGTTTCCAGTCCGCATCATCTCTCAAATCATACAGCGTCTGTCTTTTCTTCTGGAACATTGTTAAGACCTTTGTCAGACTTTTATATTATTTCATTATAATAAACTTATTTTAAATAAGCATGTTTTAAAATCTTGCTTTCTCCTTGCATGGATTTTGTTTCTTCTGTTACATTAGGGGGCCTAAAGTGCTCTTCAGGACTGCATCTGTTCTAGGTACTGTGTGAACAGTTGAAACCAGTATGTTTCTGGTTCACAGAAACTACTTGTTGGTATCTTTGTATAAAGAATGTTAACAAACATGGAGCCTGTTTAGATTACAAGAATAAAAGCTGTTTCTGGCATATGGTTGTGGGTTCTTGGCCACTGTAAATACGTGAAGGCTGTAGTGACAAAAGCCAGCCTGGCAGCGCTAGAGTAAGTATCAAGCACAAGTATTAGGATGGGGAAAATGAAGTGCAGGAGATGCTGCAGGAGGCCGGGCACTTCCAGAAGTGGGTGCAACCAAGCCAAGTGTCTGTCCATCTGCAGTATTTCATCCAAGATGTTGCTGTGTTATTTTTTCCTTATATTTCAATGTACTGATCCAAATATATTTATTAGCAGATATGTATTCCTCTCCTTTTTCTCCTTTTGCGTCTAACACAGATTTTAGATTTGTTTCTTGCATGTCATCATTAAAAATCATCAGCTTTAGCAAGCTGCCAGCTTCCCTTCCCAACCCTCTGAGGGACAGGTCCCAGAGAAGCTGCAGTGATAGCAGTGCAGGGTCAATCCTGACTTTGGGGATGAGGGAAAAAAGCTTTTCCAAGTTTCATTATGTTCTTGCATTCCCCTAACCAGGTGTTTTGACTCGCAAGGTCCAGTAAAATTTTTCCAGGATCTTTTGCTGTTTACCCACTGCTTTAGCATGACATCACCATTAATGCAGGAGTTTCAGGGGGTCCCCTTGGAGCAGGGGGACCTGAAGTTGGTGATACTTGTTCCTTCCAGAGCTGTCAATCAAGGAGTCACTGAGGTACTGCTTCCCTGTCAGGATCCCTAATGGATCCTGGTGCCAACCAGCAGCATTTGGTTGCTTTCTAAGTGTGTACCTTGCTGCTTTCAGCAAGATGCAGTGGTGTGTGGCCTGTGCAAAGTCCTGCAGCGATGCTGAAGAGAGAGCAGGTCATGCCTTTCTCAAAATCAATCAGATCTGAGGCTTCAGAACGTATTTTACATCAATTTATCTTCCTCCCAGGGCTCCTGCTCCAGCTATGGCTTTCTGCCAAAATAATTTCCAATCAATTTAGCATCTGTTTCCAGTGTTGGTATCGTCAGCTCATCAGTAGCCTTCAGCGACCAGACATGCCTCACGTAGTTTCCTGTAGGTCATAGTTTTCCACTGGCTTTCTTGCTTAGCAGCTGGTACCCAACCTCCTTCCTGCAAGCAAGAGGAAGCCGTGTGCTATGCAGGCTGCTCTGTGTTCCCTGTTGCTTTCCCTGCTTTCTCCCTAGCATGACATTTGCACTGCGGTCGCAGGCATTCAGCACTTGCTGAGCCTAACACTCCTCATCCCACGCATAGAGCAGCAATCAGCTTTCCCCAAACCAGCAAACAAGACGCTTTGCCCTGCAGCAGGACACATCTGTGTGTGCAGCGAGATGTCCCTGTGAAACCTGTGCCCTCCAAGTGCCGTGGCATCCGGGAGAGCTTTCTTGCCAAAAGCACAGTAGGAGACCCTCATCAAGAGCAAGAGGCACCCTCTCCCTCACAGAGCTTCCTTCTGCTGCTCGTGTTGAGGCACCACCTGTCCTGCTTCAGAAGATGTGCCAGCCAGGCACAGGGACCTTCCTGCAGGCGCTTGCCTGTAATACAAGAGTCGTCTCCTTGTCAGGGACACACTGAACAACAGCACGTTTCGCATTGGATCCTGCCAGGACTTTTCAGTTTATTTTCCTCAGCTTATTAAATTCCCCTTCCCCCAAAGTCTTTTAAGGGTTTGTATTCTCTCACCTTTAATTACAGCACACTGTGGGTGTATAAATAATCACTGCGGCTTTATCCACCTCACGCTTCATCAGTCACCTTGAGAAGGTTGCTCTCCCCGAGGGCTTGAGCCAGCATCTGAGTGGAAGCTGTTTCAAAGAACTTGGACATGCTTCTTGTCAGCCAGCCCACAAGATTCTTTATGTGGCACTATTTTCTATATTGGTCCTTTACTTAGCTAGAGTTCATACATCCAGGCTTTGCTCCTTCTGAAATAGCACTCTTTTCTGCTGAAGCTCTTCCACTTTGGATAAATTAATTAAGAATTAATTTACATTTTCTTAAGCCTGTATCATCAGGCAGTGTGAACAGCCTCTGAGTATGTAGCTGTTACCAGTACAGGGAGAGGATCCATCTGTCCACTTCGTATTTTCTTGTCCACAGACCATCTCAGACAGAGCACTGCTTTCAGCTATTGATATAGGTGCTTAAAAACGTCAAAGCAGGCTATTCCTGCACAAATGTAACTTTTCAAAGGTATCTATTTGCTATTGCTCTTTTACAGCAGCTGAGAAACAGTCAGCTCTCTGCTGAGGGGGTCTTGCCTTAAAGGACTTTTCTTGTGCTCTTCAAGATTTGGTGAACAAAGACAGAGTCTGGAAAACGGCCTTGGTTCTATTCCCTACCTAAACATCAGGCAGATCTGACCATCTCCTTAAATCAGAGCTGTCAAGCGTGTGTCCCTCAATCTCAGCAACAACCTTCAGTTGAGCTGTAATTGGTGAAAGTGCAGAGGGGAGTTCCTTCCTTTCCCAAATCCCCATGCAGTGTATCAATACAGTAGAAATGAAGACTTGAACCTTCATGCGCAGTGTTGTGTGATGCTGCAGAAACCCCATCACTGAAGCGCGGTGAACAGCCTTTGGGGTGGTTTTGCCTGTCTTTTATCCCACAACTAAGTCCCACCATCCTCAGGGCTCCAAAATACAGGGACAATATGAGTAAAGAGCATATGGGTTTCCCCTTGCACATAGTTTGTCTAACAGATACATGACTGCTGAATGCAGGAGCAATCTCATTATTTGCATGTCCTCAGGACTCGGTTCTTCCTTGCCTCTACCCAGTACAAACTCTCTTATGTCAATCTGTTTGCCCCAAGGGCCAGTCACAGCAGTTCAGTCCTTCCTGCTGTGGTTACCCCCTGGCAAGCCTACAGGACATTGCCGCTTATCAAATAACAAGGTAGTGTGGAGTAGAGAGCAAACATTTAACACCTTTAGATCAGCATAGCAGCTCGGTTTCAGACAGCTTAAGGCAGAGCAAGCCTGCTGAGCCCAAGCAGCAGCAGGTACAGGTCCCTGACTTTATTTAGAAGCTGTAATCCTGCAGCATTTCACACCAGGTGTTGTCTCGCTCAGAATGTCGAGGCACAGAGCAAGCCTCTCTGCCCTTCACTGTGAGATTGCCAGCTTTACCCTCCTGGACCCATGTTTCTGCTTTGGGGTTACTGTTGGGTTTGACCACTAGTCTCTGGTCAGAAGACAGCAAGGCGGTAAGTTGTTACTGTGGTAACCAAGTGGTTTATGGTGCTTTGTCTGAATGCCCTGGGGCATTACAAATGAAATTTGGCTCTTTATTGTACTTCTTCACCAGGCTCCCTGTGGGTTTTGGTCCGCAATACACACATTTCAACAGGACACTTCTGGACAGTTTAGTTGTCTCAACTGCTCTGTTTCTTACCCCTAAGCAGTCATCCTCCCCTTTAAATCCAGTAACAATTCAAAACCTAAGCAGTCCTCAGTATTACCTTGCTCGGCATGGCCCATCCTCAGAGCAGCAGTGCCAGGTAGGTAAGGTGAGAAACGCAGTGGAAGTGTATGAGAGGAATTATATTGCTCTAAGGTGTCAGGGTTGCCAGGTCTCCCTGTATGTTTGCCCATCAGATAACCTCTGGGAGGAAGGCATGGGAAGTACTAAATGTCTGACTGGCTCAGTGCAGCCTCGCTCAGCTCCTGCATGGTGAGCGTCATGGCTGATGCACATGAGGACAGGGAGCAATGGGAGCTCTTCCAAACAAAATTCATAACTAAAAAGTTTCTGGCCCCCCACTAGGGGGTTTGGGAATAATATGGACTTCCCAGGCTATTTCCTTCTTCCTTCACCAAACTGGAGATGCTCTGGTTAAGAAGGCAAAGGAAAACAAGTCTTACATGCCTGTATTTCCACTACTCAAGTCAGTGCTTGCTAATGGTTCAATGGGAAATGCCACTGTGTGCCTCTTCCTTCTGGAAGGGTGATGGTGAATGGCTGTCATCCCCCTCTTCTTACTCCACACCAGGGATGCTGTGGACCCAGAAAGGTCTTTGTCTCCTCTCCAAGACGAACCCTGAAAGCTTCCTCCCATGCCTGGCACAAGGGTCAAGCACATATATTTTGCCACAGGCTTGAATTTAACGCTGCTGTCAATTTGTTCACTTATTAAATGGTGACACTTTAAACTGACTGAGAGAGGGTCATAAGTTGCTGAGTTTCTAAATATACTCAATATGCTGCTGTGAGAGGAGGTTTATGTTACCTCCTCTTCCTCCTGGCTGATTTATCCTCCCATTACCTCAGATCCCTGCTCTGTCTGGGCTCTGCATTTGTGTTGTCACACACCAGCCAGGCAGGCCCCCAGCTATGCCTGCAAAACAGCTCTGGGATTGCTTTGTCCTTCCCTGTGTCCTGCAGAAGGTGCCACTGGTAACATTAGCCCTGGGGGACAATGGGGACAGCCTGACACATGGCTTTTCCTGAAGTGATGCACATGTGGCATGTTTTCCACCCTGAGCACAATGGACAGAGAGGCTCTGACCCCCTGCAGTGCCCTGCAGCACTGCTTGGCTTTGATGGGTTCAGCTCCATGGTTCTTCCCCAGTGAAGATGCTGAGCAGCAGCCTGTGCAGCGAGGGATACCTGTTCAGCAGTGGATGGGATAGAAGCAGCAAAAACAGCTGTTTAAACCCTATTCTAACTCAAGAAGATCATGCATCCAAACTGGACCCTCCATCAGATGCACAGGAAACTATTAGAATGAATTAAAATCCCTAAAAGGCCAGGGCTATAACTCAGTGCTTTTTAAGTGCCAAGATTTTTCTGGGGGAGGATGGAGGGAAGTAGACAGTAATGTAATTTCCAGCAGGATTACACTCTTCTAATATAATTTGGCCTGGCTACTCTTTCAAACACAGCCTTTCTTTGGCTGAGCTGGTTCAGGGCCATCCTCCTAACTGCCCCAGTAACTACTGTTGCAATGAAAGCATGTGCCCAGCCTTTGCTCTGGCTTCTGCAGCCCTGGAGTCACACCAGCCTTCAGCACAGAGGATTCCAGCAAGGAGCACATTGCAGGGCATGGGCTGAATGCATTCATCCAGTGGGTTTTTTTCACTGACCATGTTCAATAAAGACACAAAATGCCTCATTTTCTTGGGCTTTATTCCTTTTTTCTTTGATTAAGGTTTGTCAGTACTCAGTCTGTAAGTTGCACAGTCCCTTACCAGATCAATAAGCATCAATTGCTCTGAGCATCCACTACCTGCCTGCTTCAGTTTGTCTTTCTGTCAGCGCCTTACAGTGCCTGTACCAGAGTTCAATAGCCCATTACTCAGTGTTTTCCATGCAGGAGAATGGTTTCCAGGGGAGGGACACTTGCTTTGCTATATCCGTCTCCTTAGCAAAGGTATCAGAGGAAGAACTTGAAAGTCTACCACAGAGTGTCGTCTGTTGCCTCACCCTTTGTGAATTTAAACATTAGTTTTCCAGCAACTCTTTAAAGATCTTCTTTTGAGTCTGCCTTTTCTGCATGACACACTTGGCTATTGTCACAGAATCACAGCGCAGCACTGGTTCACTCCTTTTGGGTTTATTTTGGTCTTCTTTTTTAATACATGCCCTGGCAGCAGAGTGCCAAAGCTGTTGAGCTGTGCCCAAAAGCAGCTAACCTGGGAGTTTTTATTGTTATTACTCATAAACAGCTGGTGCTCAAGGACTGTGCCTGTTCTGGGGAACTCACAGGTTAAGGGTAACCACCAATACCCTCTTCTCTTGTCCATATCACTGAGACTGAAACGGGGATTGCACCAATGTTACTTTTAAGAAGGAAAGAACTGTGGTCAAGGGGCTTTGCTGCGACGTTTGTGGGACTGTGACATGCAGAAGTTGTTTGGAAGAGATGGTGTGAGAGGCTGAAAAAGAAGCCAACTAAAGCAAGTGCCTGCAGAGTAGTGAAGGCATTGCAGGGTTTTGGAGGGACTACAAAGGCTATGAACTTTGGTGATGTTAAAGGAAATCATAAGGATGAAGAAAGGCCATGAACTGCATGGCCAGATTTATGGGCAAGGGCGGCATTGGAAACAATTCTGAGTGATTAAATGTGAAGAGAGATATGATGTAAGCATTTGGAAGGCCAGAGAGGGGAGTGTCACAAAGGTGAGTTTTTAGAAAGGAGAGGCAGAAAATATATCGCCCCAAAGACTGATTCATCCTCTGGCTGTCAATTCACTTCCACTTCCCCAGGGGACAGACAGCACTGCCCTTCTCTGGGATGTCCTCTTGTACAAAAAGCCTCTGGACAACAGACTTGCCAGCTGCTATGGCGAGGCAGGAGCCTCTTCCCAAAGCCTGGGTGCTGTCTGCTGGGACTGACCAAATCCTGAGTGCCACCACCACCGTTCCCACTGTCGATTAGCACCCAACTCCATTGCTTTCTGGTTTGCAGCCATCAGCTCAGCAGCTGGTAGTAGGAGTTACAAACCAGCCAGTAGGTTATGAGGTGGCAGGAGGAGATAACACCCAAACTCAGCCCAAAGCCTTCTTAAAGCAGCCTATGTGACATTGATTGCAGCCAGAAATCAATGAAAGTGGAGCCTTTCTGTACATGGCATGTTGCACGGGTCAGTGGGGGCTGAGGCAGAGGTGAGACCAGACATGGAGATGCCCAATCCTGAGCTGATGTGACTACACAAAGCTGGGTCCAGAGGCAGGCCAGGAGAGGCAGCAGGCATGGGAGAGAAGGCACCGGCTTTTTTCCCCTCCCCATTATCTTAAATTAGGCCATTGTCTTTAAAAACTGTGTTACTAAACCGAAAACAAAATAGGTGAAAGTAAGGACATAGCAGAACTAAGGTAGCACAATTTATTGACGTGAGCTGCTAATACACACGGTAGGTAACTACATATATTTAATTATATATTAAGTACAAGCTGGATTTTATTAGGCATTTAATACAGTGCATGGTGTGGGATCGTACTGGGTTTGTATTTCTCTAGAGCTACGTACTAATCACTAGAGAACTCTTCCATGAGCATTTGCTGCTCCAAAAGGCCAAGGAACTGCAATATCCCAATTAACTTTTGAATCAGTCTTGGCACACGTTAAGAAACTCAGAGAAGGAGGGAAGATAATTCACAGCAGTCCAGGCACCCTCCAGCTGAAGAATCCCCAATTAATGGTAAAGCAGGTATGTCAGAAATAAAGAGGAAGGATTTGTTTTGTAGCCTTTTAAATCATATATACTTAACACCTTCCCAGATGTCTTTCTCACACTTTATCATCTGAGGGAAAAAAGGCAATAATGGCAGAGAAACTTGTTCATGTCTTTTTTTCCCCCTTCTATCTTACATTGCTTTCTTTCTGTTAAGATGTTGAATTGTTTGTGCTGTGTTAATGAATTCCATTTAAAATCCATGCTTTTCTGACCAGACCAATATGCCCCTTCCTGAACATGTGCAGCACAGTACAATTGAACTACATGCTCAGATCTGCTGTTCATATTCCCTACCTTCCACATGCTTAGCTTTGCAACTTCAATGTCCTTTGGAGGTAGGAGCTTTCAAAAATGATGTGACTTAAACCTGAAGGTGAAAGGCCACTGGAATCATCAATTTTCCCAAAGACTCCAGCCTTTTGGGGACCAGAGATGAACTCCTTGGAGAAGGTGAGGGGTTCAGGTGAAGCACCTCCAAGTGCAGGATGGTAACACCAGGCAGATGTTGCCCGAGGTTCATCTGGAGGGCTGGCCAGCAGGATGTGCTGCTGGAAGCATGGCTGTCCTCGGGAGCCTCCTGCCAGGATACATGCTATTGCATGGTGTGACGTTGCTGGAGCCCATCAGAGCACAAGCATGGGAAATTACCAGGCAGCTGTGCCAGCAGCCAGATTTCCAGAGCCTATGTCAAGTTCCTGCCCCAGTGGTTCCTTGACCTTTTATTAAGACCTCTATTTAAAAAGAAGAAAAGCAACCAGATGAAAAATTTTGAACTGGGCTACAGATGCTGGTGTCTTGGCTTCACAGCAACATAAATAGCCCAAGTGAGTAATCGCCACAAAGAGTACACTAACTCTGGTTTTTGCTGTTTGTAGTATCACTTTGGACATGCAGAGTTAGAGTCTTCTATACAGGTGGTGAAAGCTGTAAGCATTTCATGATTGCTTTAATGCATTATCATTACAACACAACATCCACCTTTATTTAACCTTTACAGCAGTACCAGTTTCAGTGCAGCTGTTGCAGTGCTGTCACTGGTACAGATAACTCCTGCATTTCAGTCAGTCATGTGCAGCACTGAATGTGAATCAGGAAAGAGAGACTTGTATGAAAATGACACCTTGATTTGAAGCTTTCAGTCCTGAATTCTGCACATCCATTGTTTCGTTTTCCTCTGTTATAGACTCTTTCACACATAACATTTAATATGCTTCCCACGTGAAATTTGCTCTTTAATGCTTACTAATAAATAAGTATATAATTACCCTGACTCCTATCAGAGCTAATATAGTTGAACAAACTTCCTTAAAAACAAAAATACATGTACATTACAGTATTCATTATACAGCATGTATGAGCGTCCATGAACACCCTACTCCAAGGTCTGATTTACAGCAATACTAATTGAGAATGTACACTGGGGGTACCCCAGACACAACGGTGGAAACAGCAAGGGGGAGAGGACAGGGTATAACCAGGATTCAGTGATGATGGTTGGGTGGACAAGGAGATGAAAACGAGAAGACCTTCCAGTATAGAAACCAGAGAGAAGGTAATGTGTACATGGTCGTGCTGTAGTTTCAGGCAGGTGACCAGTGCTGTTCCAGCCCCTTTGGGGTCACACAGATCCCAGCCAGCTTAGCACAAAGGTGAAAAATATGGAAACACGTTCCTTCTTTATCTTCGCTTCTTGTCTGATTTCTCTTGTGGCAGAGATCTCCTTGGTTATTTCACAGTATATCTGTCCTTTTGGCCTTGTGGTTTGCAGTTTCAGGCCTCATGTGATTGCACTGATATACATGCACGCGGACGCACACAGCCAAATGTCTTATCCTGAAGGTGAAGTTAACTAGCTTTTTTGGCTGATTTGCTGATCCTGAAAGCATTTACTGAAAGGCATCTCCTCCTTCAACCCACGAAGGTGTACAATTACTCTTAATGTCACTGAAGCCACCACCCATGGATACAACACTTGCAAAGTTCGCATTGTAATAGAAAAGGAAGTCTCTATAAACAGCACATCCAAGATATGCTTCGTGTTTATGCTGAGGAGGTTTAAAGACAGCAACCCTGAAGAACTTACGTGTAGGTTTAACAGTGCTAAATCGAGGTAATTGTTACACGATATTCCTCGTTAGTGAAACTCAGTTTCCAGTAGCTTAACATGGCATTTGTGATGGAGCGTGAGTTGCCACCCACAGCCACATAAATGTCTTACTGGCAAACACTGTTTGACACTTCTCTATTAAGACAGGATGCAGTGGTCCTATTTTATTCCCAATCTGACAGTTTAAAAATGAAAGAAAAACATCTCAAGGTGGCTGTCAGCAGCACGATGTCTCCTTCTTTGCTTTCACACAGAGGTGGGTGGGTTTTTTTTTGTCCTGGATTTTTGATAGTGTAGCACCTAGCACCCCACTGCATGTGGGATGCTACCTACCTCCGCTCCCCTCATGTGAAGTATCGACACTGTGTAGAGTCAATGTAGCAGTAAGAAGTGCATCGCAATTTTCCATAAGACCTAAAATAAAAGAGTATATTTCAGTTTCAAAGTATGCTATAGTTCACATTATGTGGTTTCTGGATATACTCTGTGTAGGAGTGAAGAACATCAGAAAATGCTGTATGGAGTCACAACACACAGGAGCCAAAATAAGAGGGTAATTTCATCCATGTTCCCCTGTGCTCCCGCTTGTCAGCAAAACAAGAGTCCTGGAGAAACTATGAGTGAGGATTTTATTCCCAGTAATGGTACTTAAAGAATAAAATCCCTGTGGGCCCTGGGACTTGGGCAGGGGTGGGTGCAGGAGGCCTTGGCGCTCCCCCACGGGAACCGTGTGATGGAATATCTGAGCCTTAGAGTTAAGTGTTTTTCCAGTTACTTCCAATATCTCCAGCAGGCATGACTGTGCCTGTCCTTTAGCTTATTTTTTGTGCACTTGAAATAATGACAGCAACACATGCACACCTTTGAGATTAAAAAATAGGGAATGTAAGGGTCCTTGCAAAATAAGGAAACCCAGTGATTTTAGTCTTTCTACTGACTAAAACTGAGCTGCAGTAACGCTACCTGCTGAAGACCTGAGCAGAGATGTTAATGAAATAAGCATCTCGATGAGCTTTTATTACTAGCATATGTGTAAGTGAACAACTCGTCCATCAAATAATCCACAAACTATGGATTAAGCATCCATTATTCAGGTCCTTAAAGCTATGTCCTGGGATAACCCACATTCTCAGAAAACCAACATAAAATCTCAAGTGAAGGTGTCTGAAGTAAGAGGATAGATTTGAGGACTGAAAAGAGTAGAAAATGGGAAAAACAGTTTTAGCAGAGCTCTTGGAGGAAAGGGTGCTTTGGGATTAAACTCCCACAGGAGTGCCTGCTGACATACTTATTCCATTTTACTCATGAGTCACAGCCTCTTCTTTAGTTTAGCAGATAATTTGCAGACTGCATGCACAAAAATAAAGCATCTCAGTTGCTCTTCACAACTTGGTTATACATGGAACGTGACATTTATAAAAATCTCAAGCAAAAGCTTGCTATTTTTGGCACCAAACTTTGGACTCTTAGAAGGGAATAGTTTTCACAGTAGAGAACAGATCCACCCTGTCTGGAGATGAGATACTTGTAAAATGTTTCAAATTGCCAGGTTTGCTGGTACTCCATATTGATAATCTCTTACACCACGAGTGCTCCAACAATTACAATGGAAGGATTAGCACAGCACCTGATTTACAAAGACATCCTGTGGTTTCTTACTCCTGTCAATTAGCACATTATTCTTCCATGAATGATGAGGGCTCTGTGCCTAATTTTATTTGCAAATTAAACGTTTCCTGCTAGCCAGTAACAATACCTGACAGTTAAATAGGGGTACTGCTGTAGGAGGCAAAATGCTGACCAGAAGAAGCTGCTTAAACAAAGACAAAGAAGGCAAGTCAACAATAAGCAGGTGTTTTAAATGAAGGCCATTGCTAACCAGATGCACAGCTTTGCATCGCAGCTCCGTAAATTTCCTGGCCTTTGGAAAGGTCGATAGATGATGGGTTGATTCAGAAACAAAGGTATGAGTACCCATTAAAGGTAAGGGCAACAGGAGGATGGTTGGAGGTTGTGGTTTGGTTTGTTGTGGTTTTTCCTTCAGTGTGATCATTTCCTTATCATGGACTTTCCTACTCCTGCCGTGTTTCAGGTGAACATTAATGCAATGATAATGCCACAAAATGAGGAAATCTTCCAAAAAATGGGCAAATATATGTCTATTCACCTTTATACATTTTGTGCAATAAGGGGCATGTGCTAAATACTGAGAGATGAGATTTGGCTCTTAAAGTCAATGATAAACAAAATAATCTGATATAGTCTCTCTCTTCCACTGCCTGCAGCGGTCCCAGTGGAACAAGGTTGAAGTGGGTAATACTTTTTTGTGCTAACGCTGTCAAAGAGAAAAAGGAAAAATCAACCAAATAAAAGCCCCTGAGCCAAAGTGAAGGCAGGTCATACGCACCCAGGGAGATATGTTCTACATGTCAAATATCCAAAATCCTTTCCATCACAGTCTTCAACCCCTTCATGTCTGTAGCCATCTCCACAGTAAGCACGCCGGCATCCTGGTGAAAAATACAGGAAGAAATACTTTCAAGGCAACTTACATGTAAAAGAAGCAGGTAAGGTAAGTGGAACTAGATTTTTAAGGACAAGGTATAAAACAAGGCATTTTGGGGAGGGCATCCTGTAAGGACTGTCTTAAGAGGAGGAATATTCTTCACTATAAAGAATACGGAAGAATGGATAACTACTAAAACTATTTACTACAGAAACATTAATCTCAACAGCATTCTAATAATTATTATCAACACAGATAATTACTGTCAAAATGAATTAAATTAAGCATAAAATAGAGTTAACATACATGATTTCAAAAGAACACTCTGAGGTCTTTAAGTTGTTTGAAAATCCCAGCCTAGACCTTTACCCAATATTGCACGGTGTCTATGCGTGTCAACTGCAAATGAGTTCCCACATACCAACTGAATTATGCAGACCTATTGCCTGTCTATCATAATCAAAAAAGAGTATGTTATAATTGCCAAAAAAGTGTTTTTCCCACTGCTGACTCCTACTGACTGGGGTGTGAGTGGGCTGGTGGCGTTTTTTCGTGGTGACTGATGTGTAGGCTGCTGTAATTTGCGGGTTTGTTTGCTGTTCTAGCAACTGGACTTTGCTTTTGATGTCTTCAGCTTTTTGAGTGTGACTCAAAACAAATTCATTTAGCTAAAATCCCTTTGACATATTCTTGGAAAACTCTTAAGCTACAGATTAAGAGGACACTGAAGAATAGGGAGTCTGTGGGAGGTAATGTGAGTTATTTACAAATAGATATTATTAACTAATTGCACCAAGCATCTGTTTATTAGAAATTGATGCTTCCAAGAAAAACGAGCCTATTTTTCATTTAAATTGACCTAACATTTAGTTAAACTTTTTCTTTTGGTTCAGTCACAAGAGCAGAAGGATGACAACGTGCTCATTTCCAAGTAATTCAGTGGTAGCTCTTCAGGTCCCACCATTGTCAGAAGGCCTTGATTGACCTGAAGCTTTGCCCATCATATAGCACAAACTAACACGATGTGCCTCCAGACAAGCAATGTACGATGTTGCAGGCACTAGAACTAATGAACATCATTTCCTGCACGCTTGTTCCCCAGAGTTAATTGCAACTTCTAATTGAATCATTTTCTCATGCTCAGAGGCTGGAGAGCTCATGGTCTGTAGATGGATTACTCTGCAGTCAGGCAAGCTTAGAGGGCATTTGTTTATATGTCTTCCTATACCTGTTGCAATTGTATTGCCTTTGAAATCTCTTTCCTGTTGTCATCGAGAAGTTGTTTGGGATTCCTAAGTTATAAAAGGAAGTGTGGTGATGGACAGGTGGATGGACAAACTCACATAGAGTGTGGCTGCATGCACCTCATTTGCAAAGTCATGTTAAAGAATGGAGTGCTATATAAATGAGAAAGAAAACTCTTTCAGTGTCAGGTGATGCTGGTTCTGGAATGTGAAGAAGCATCTCTTTGCTAGAACCAATAGAGTACCAAACCTGCTGTGTGTCACCTGTATATTGGGCAGAGAGCTGTGCTCTGGGGAAGGAATCAAGCTTTAAAAGTAACTGAAAGGTAGATGTGAAGGTTGACACAGCTGCTTGTATGCTTACACGCACTTTGCTATCCACAACCAGCAAGATGACAGGAAGCTCGACTGGACAGGAATCAAATGTTGTATAAAACAAGCAGTGAAGGCAGTGAAGGCTGACACCTTCCCTATGCAAGTGAATAACAAGATCCAAAGTGGTTTTACTGAACCTGGGATCTAGCTTGTGCTGATGTGTGACATTCACATGCACAAAGGACCTCAGTTTTCACACTATGGCTGTTGTGCCTAGCTCCTCTGCGCTCTATCCACAAGCCATGCAAGCTCCCTGAGTGAAATACTTGTATGTCTTACACAGCAGCATACCCTATGGAAACAATTAATGCCCATTCCCTGTTAGAAAGAGGCTTCTCTTGCTGTGCTGTAACTTACTTATACAGTCATCAGTCACAACTGTATTGCCATCATCGCACTCTTCCCCATCCTGTACAATCCCATCTCCACAAGTATCGCCATCCTCGAAGCGGTAATCCATGGGATAGAAAGGGGATAGCTGGTCAAACAAACACACAGCGGTTACTGTGAGCAGCCTGGCTAGCAAGCCGAGGTGAAGAGCTGTGGGAGGCAGATCCCACAACCAGGTTTTCATATCTCGCTATTTAGTGGCTCACAAAGTCTAGGCAGAATCTGATTCAAAATCTGGGGGACAGAAGGAAGATCCTGCTCCTGATTTCAGCAGGACTTAGCTGAGCAACTTGAAGCAAAAATGAAATCCTTAGGTATGGTTTGCAGGGTTTGTGTTTTTCCATAACTTTGTACCCTGGTGAGTTTTGCTTTGTTTTGTATTAAATAAAAATGTTCTTTACTAACGTAATTCCCTGAACTGTCCCCAGTTTGCTCACCAGTGGAGCCTGGTTCACAGAGATGTAAGCACAACCTGCAACACTGATGAGTTAACGCCTCAGTAATTAAGTCTCCTGCAAACAAAAATCACAGAACTATGTACAGTTGTGGCAGTGCTTTTTCTACATATGACACCTTCAGTACAGACATTATGTTTTGTATTTAAAAATGAAACATACACTCACGAGTTTTCTGAGACCACAGTCATATTTTCACCTGGACTGGGAGCCATCCAAAGGTATCCTTGAAATACAAAGATCTCTGATCTCTTCTAAATGCTAAGGCATTTTCCGTGTTTAACCGGTCCAATTCTTCTTGATTATTCACCACAAAAATCTGGGGCACAGAAAAAGAGGTGATTGGTGACCCTCTTGAAGTATTTTGGCTTGTCACAGAATCTAATTTTGCCAACACACATGTGTATCTGCACATAGTTAAATAATTACACAGAAAAATGGCTTTGTTGTTTCCCGATACAGAATGGTGTGAGAACTTACATCCATGATTCCCAGATTATAAGAGGCTCCTTTGTGATCAGTGAGACACAAGTTTCCACAGGAGAACTGTCTCTCCTGAGCATCTAGCTATGGCTCCAACGGCCCCTACTGCAGCATGTACTTCCACAGGTAATGAGCACGTAAACACTTATCCACAGTCATTGTTGAGGAAAACTGTTCAGATGCTCAAATGGTTAGAGGCTGGAACAACTGCAAAAATCCTTATGGGCATAAGTGCTTTTTGGAGGTTCGTCTATGACTTTTTAGGCATGCTCATGTGTACAAAATAAATAACTCATTGCTCAATGCAACCTTCACTTTTACTACCTTGTACTTTGTTTAGACTTAATTTGCATTGAAATGCATGATTCTTTATATGTACGCACTTTGGTCTGAAGCCAAGTCTTCAATTAAACAGAAAAAAAGAAGTTTTAAATGGAGAAATTAGGATGAGCTGCTCTCTTACCCCTTTTTCAAATGTCTCAGTCACTGCAGTGGGCTGCAAGGGCCGTTAGGAAACAGCCTCCTCCTGCAGCAGTTTAACCAAGTTAATTTTAGCAAGATTAAACAATTTTTAAATTAAGAAAAAGCAAATGGAGTGCTTCTGATCAAAATGGACTTAGGGCTGAGCCTGATTCCCACCAGCATAAAGAGAATTGGCTCTTTTTAAAGCAAAATACCCTGAAATTTTTACATAGCAGAATATTCCCATAGCCCTCAACAAAGGCCAATTTTGTTAAAGAAGTACTGAATGAAAATGCCTTCAGCTTGAATAAAAGAAAGCAAAGAAATAGAAAGCCAACAAAGAACTGATCCAGTAATTGCGTTCAGGAGCTCAGGCCCCAGCCACAGAGCTCTAATTTCTCTTGAAATCAATAGCAGATCTGTGCTCCCTGTTACAGACACTGGCCTTTGAAATTGCAAAAGGTTTAAAAACCAGAATGAACCTTAGCCAGTGACAGAAAAACAGTGCTTTATTTCCTGGCCTCTCCCCTCTCTGGTGGTACTGGCACTGAAGGAGCTGACGGGCAAATGGATGAGTGCACTGGGGACTTGTTGCTGAAGGATCCTGCTTTGGCAAACCGCTTGACGCCAGGACTGGGGCACAGAGCACTATCTCTGGGTCTTTTCCATGTACAGCTATACAAACCCTGACAATAGTTTTCAAGTGGTACAAGGCAGGCTTCAAAGCTGCTACATGGGGATCTGAACAGAATAAATAACAGCAATGTTTAAGCTCCTGATTCAGAGAAATCTCCAGGAACTCACCAGCAAAGTTTCAGGTTTACAGGCAGGTATTCTTTATTACGGAGCTGAGAGACACGGGGGATCATTCCTCTAAGCCTGTCTCTCCCAAGCATCAACCAGACTGGGATTATATTGTCCTTAAACACACATATTCATTAGATTACCGAAGTTACATCATACTTTTAGAGAATGCCTCCTGTATGCACACTAAAATGTGGTAGTGGGCTTTCAGACCCCTGGTGGTTATTTCTTCATCACTTTGTTTTAAGATCATTGTCATATCAGTAACCGCCAGGTGGTTCTGAAAAAGCTTATTTTAGGTATTTCCTTTTCTCTGTAGTTGCTATCAAAGCCTAACATTCTTGAGGTTACTTATTTACAACCCTATTCTTCAAACAATCCCATTCTTCAATCCACCCTATTCTTCAATCAACACCATTCTTCACTCCTGCTCTTGACACTCCAGGGAATAAAACAACTGGGGCAGGAGTACAGGGACTGCTGCTATGTGAGTGCTCTACTTCTGGAGAGCTGAGGTTTGCTGCTGTCATCCCACATTTCTGAGGACAAAATAGCGTTTGATCATCATCAAATGAGGGTGCACAGAGATAGAGCAGGGTATTATATTATTAGGTGGTTACATTCTTATTTCCATCTTTTAAGATCTAATACGAAACTGCCTGATGGAGAAGGAAGACCTACAGAGAATATTGCAAGCCTTATACCTTTTCCTACAAGTTCTCCAGCCTTGAAGCACATGATAGGTTTTTCTGCAATAGTGTACAGTGCAATGTGATTTGCACTTTATTTCATGCACTTTCTTCTCTCACCATTACATTTTCAAAACAACAGGGCTTTTTTGTAATGCAGCACAGAAAGGGATGAATGAGCAGCTGACAAGACTTGCAGCACACTCAAGCAGAAGATTGAGTTCAATGACCCGGTTTAATGGGAGGTGTTGTGAGTAGGTCCTTTTCACACACTGTAACAGCTTTCTGACAACATGACAGATGGGAAAGTTAACACAGCTAATTGCTGCTTTTTGTCATTCAGAGGGGACCAGACACCAGCAATATCCATGCATGAGTGGAGTGGCTGGGCTGGACTGGTACACAGCAGCAAGGCAGCATTTTCATTGCTGATTAAGTGCTACAATGCACAGAATAATCAAGCAGGGCTCAGCAGAAGGAAGAAGTGCAGGAATAGTATTTACAAAGTCCAAAGAAAGCAGAAATGGAAAACTGCTAAGTAACCTTCCACCAATGACTTCTCCTTTAAAGTGCTGTGTCCAATTTGCCTACTTAAATGCTTATAAGGCTAGAGATTGTAATTAGCTACACAAAGTGTATGTCTACAGACAAGAGCTCAGAAATCTGGCTGCCACGGTTTGTAGGGACTCATTTTTGTTTCAAGGTAGATGGTCTGTGCTTTGGGAGAAAGTTCCATCATATATGCAAAATACTTGATCCTAATATTCAGTTCTAAAATCACTGGTTTTGCAGAAGAAGATATAAAAAATAAGCAAGAAAGAGACATTTACTTCACTGACCAATCTGAAATGTATTTCAATTTACTGAAATAAAGAGAACAGTTTACATATGTACAGTAGAAGAAGAAAGAGAGCATCCTTAGGCTTGAAAATGATTTCTAAACACAGGCTACGTTACTGATGTTTTGAAACAGCTGCATTTCAGCACTACAATCACAAAATCCTGAGACTAGTTATGAGACCAAACTCTTTTGCACCATTCAGATTGCAGAGGTTTTGGATACTGCAAATCATACATTGCCCACATACAGACATCTTCCCTGTTGAATCAAAAATATTAGTGAGTACATCACCTCTTACAATAAAACTACTCAAGAACTGCTCACACCATCTCCCAGAAAATCTGCTTACCACAGGGACTTTTGGATGACTGTGTCCAAACACAGATTCCTCATATGGAGGGTTACTCATGTGTTGTGGGGGTCTGCAGAGACATCTCCCTGGAAGTCCTGGAAGTCCTCTTTCCCCTTTTGGTCCTATTGCAAATTGCCCTAGGAAGCAAAATACCAGGTTGCCCTTGTTGAGAAATTAATGAACAAAACACAGTCTTAGTGGAAAAAGTACAGGTCAGGTGGACATAAACTTTCAGATATGCATATCTCCCATTAAATTCACTGGGAACTGAGGGAAGAGATTACCTTGTAAGAAATCCAGAAAGGGACTTTTTACAAGGGCATGTAGTGATAGGACAAGGTGAGAATGGTTTTAAACTGAAAGAAGAGAGATTTAAATTAGATACTAGGAGGAAATCCTTTACTGTGAGTGACAAGGCACTGGCACAGGTTGCCCAGAGAAGCTGCCCCATCCCTGGCAGTGTTCAAGGCCAGGTTGGACAGGGCTTTGAGCAACCTGGTCCAGTGGAGAGTGTCCCTGCACATGGCATAGGCTTGGAACTGGATGATTTTTAGGGTCCTTTCCAGCCCAAACCACTCTGAGCCTATGAACTCCAGGATTCTATGATTAGCAGAACCACCAATTCCAGCACTTCAGGAGAAAGACCCAAGTTTGTACCACAGTCACATTATTTCTGTTCTCTTTCTAAATTTTCTGCCGGGTTTGCTGAGAAAGAGACATTATTTGCTTAGAATAAATATCAGCCTATTTGAAGCTATAGGAATTTAGGACATAATGAACACACAGATGACTCTATAGTACCTACGCATCAAGTTTAGCAGAGTCAGTCTTTGTATACATCCACAATGCATTGGACTTGTGCATTTGTACAACCACTTGAGCAATGCTGTTTCAGAGGTAGAAAACACAACTAGAAATACAGGAGAGCTGCAAATTAAAATGTAAAAAACACTGCTTTTTGACTTCAAACTTTGGCAAGGATGTGCTACCCTGCAGAATTAGACTGTGAGCCAACACATTCAGTGACATCATTACAGCAAGGTCTTTTAGGATGGGAATTTATATTCTAAAGGAAAAAGATTAACAAGCCTGACACCACATAAACATTACATGGATGAAATTACTTCAATCTCAAGATCGTGGCTGCCTTCCCATTAGCATGGTGAAAATTCTCTCCTCTGAAAACAACTTCCAGCTAATTTACTCAAGACAAAGATGTTTCGTAGTGGGAGACTATGGTATGTGAAGATTTTGTAGCAACCCCAGCTTCACAGATGTACCATTTCCACATCACCACAAGAAGAGACCTCATGCTCACAGATGCAAACAACGGAAGAAAAAGGGAAAGCAAAATGGAAGAGGACATTGAACAGACCAGCTGCAGTAGAAGCAGCTGTTGTCCATTTGAAGCAACAGTAGTTTCCAGATGTCTTTGCTTTTGTTTTCAGATACTTAAGTATATATCCAGTCACTGAACACTGTGGGCTGTGTATTGTCCTTCATGTCTACACTTGGTCTTACAAGCTGCCGAGAGTTCATGTGCATGCATAGATCTGAACTACCGGTTACAAGATTTTTCTCATGATTTTACCACATGCCCAATTGCAGCAAGAACAGATCTCCAGCGCTTAATTAAAGCTTTTCTACACTGCCTTTTTTCCCCACTGACTCCTGTCCCTTCTCTTCCCTTCTTTAATTAATGCCATTGTGACTTGAATTTTATCTAGTTTTCTTTGACAGAGCTGCACAGGGTGAGTATGTTGATTAGAAACCACAGTCTTTCACTGTAAGCCAGGATATCTGGAGAAGCAGCAGACCTTTGGTGATGGAGATTAACAAGCCTCTCCAAGGCTGCCAGATGGCTTTTCATCATCCCTATCTACCAAGGTCCCACAGGAATCTCTTAAGCCATACTTCTGTTTTTCTTTTAAACATCAGAAACCAAAATGTAGGCTTTAAAGTGAGCCCTTACAATAGACAAAGATGGCATAATCTGCCTTCAGGAGAAATCCTCTGCTTGCTGTCAGTGGAGAATCAAATGTATCCCTGCAACATTTTTTGTAAAGGGGCATATGTAGGCATATATGATGAGTCAGGAGGGGTTAGGGAGCAAGAGACACTGCTTACCTGATCCTGAAGGTCCAGGGGGGCCTGGCTGGCCAGAAGGACCAGGCCTTCCAGGTGGACCCATCATACCCGCAGGTCCAATGTCTCCCTTCAGCCCCTATAAGAGAGGAAACATCCATTTATTTCATCAACTATTCATAACACACAACCTTTTCCAGCCACACTAGCTTCCCTTTCAAGAAAGCCAAGACATTTGCCAGCAGAAGCATGCAGCACAAGCTTCATAGCCACCACCCCAAGGAAGAGGTGATGTCCTCTTCTACCTGGAGACAGAAAAGTGTGTCGAGGCAGGGCTTCTGCTCCTAAATGTGAATGGTCCCAGAGTTCTGCCCTGTGTGGAGTCAAGAATCACCCTGACTTCAATTATTTGACAGCCTTTCTTTAAGGATACCTTTTACCCCTGGTAGCTGTCAGTGCAGCTCAGACAGAAAGGGCTGGTGGAGCTCATCCTGGAAATCCTCAGTTACTGGACTAATACACACTGAAAAAAGAGACAATTCACTAAGCATTTGGCAAGGGCTTCCACAGTGACATTTCCCAGTTTTAGGGTGCCATCTTTCAGAAGGACACTAATGACTTTGAAGCCCACACTGTTTCCAGAAGTACCTTAGGTGCCTGGACTCCTGTATCTCATAGAGTTTCACCACAGGTATAGCTACATTAACAAATCACAAGGCAAGCAAGGGCTTGGCTATAAGAAGTGCAAGCTAGTGTGTGGCAACCCCATACCGACAAATAGTGTTTCTCTGGTACTTTATCTCTCAGTCAAAATCCTGTAACATTATCTGTGGTAGATGAGCTTGCACACAGTTACCATACAATAGCTAATACTCTGCAAAAGCAGCCCTAATTTGCCTCATGGGATCTTGTTTGTGCAGCCATGACCTTCGGCATTTGAATTTTTCACCCTAGAACTATTCAGCACCTTCATATTTATGCTCCTGAATTTAATATGGTGACACTTATTAAAAATACCTATATTTATCTTCTTGGTCATGCACTCTCCAAGGCTTGGGTTTCTCAGCTTTATATTTCGGAAGCATATTACATAGCTTAAAGTTCAAGTATCTGATTTGATTTTCTGTGACAGCGTATATTATTTAGCATAACAAAAATGGTTCATGTTGTGTAAGCTTTCTTTCAATAACAAAGGAGATGAGTTCCGCAAAGCAGGTGTAATTCTAGGTTAATGTAAATTCGTGGGCTTATGATAAGCAGTTATATGTCTGATTACATATGGGTACATAAGGGGTAATGCATGCTAAAATAATCTGTTGTTATATAACATGTCCTATCCCATGGATACTTTTGAATGTTGAGGAAGGTTGATTTTGCCATGGCCCATAAAGAACTTAATTGAATATTTGCCTTGTTTAATCCTATTAGGTAAGCTCTGTGCCATCAAACTCTTCCAGGATTTATGTGAATGTCAGTGATGTTGATCCCTAATTACTTCTTACATTATGCAACACAGAATGAGCAGACCAGGATCTTGTAGCCCCAAAGAAGTCTGTGGGAAACCTCTTTCCCCCACAGAACAGTGGTCTGTCAGACACAAGACAGTGCCAGAAAAGAAGCTGTCTTCTATGTCTCTTGCTTTGGAGGAGTGACTGCTTAACGCTCTCTTGTTTAGCACACATGGATTAAATAATAATGGTGGAGAGTTATATTAAACATGTTTGCTTGCTTCTTTTCAAATGTACACATGGCACTCAAAGAAGATTTCCCCAGGGACAGTATTTACATTCCCTTCCTTTCTTCCGAAGTAACATTGTCTGAAGTCCTGAGTCATTCCTCCTCATCAAGACTGAAACCTTAAACTTGCTTCTTAGGGTCAAGTCCCAAGTTATGAAGCTTTGGGTGTTACAGCCCAGAGGGCAGTGAGGCTCTGACTTGTGAGTCCTGACCTCCTGGTCACCTTTTAGGAAGAGCCTGCCCAGAAGCAAGGGATAGCTGAAGAGGCCAGTGAGATAATCAAGATGTATCTTGAAATGGAAGTGGAAGTGACACCTTCCTAATTTAGCTGCTTTTAGCTAGAGATGTCAGTGAGATCAAGAGACAGGAAATGTCCCCATGTTGATGGAAACTATCTTCTCAGCTGAACAAGCAGCCAGACAACTACAGCACTTGAAGGCAGCACCCAGACCCACAGAGCCTTAAAATGCCACTGTCAAGTTTTTTCAAAGGATTGGAAAAAAAGAAAGGTTTTCATGAAGAAGATCAATGCTAAAACTGCTTTCAGGGCACAGGGAAGCTTTGTGTATTGAGCTTTGGGCCTAGAAATCCTAATTTAGGGCCAGATGACAGTTCTTTCAGTTACACTGATTGTTGCCTTAAATTATGACAAGCCTTATGCCCCCACTGTTTGATGAAGACATGGTGGAATGTGACAAAATGTCTAAGGTCAAGTCAGGAACCCGCTGTGTTCAGGTTGATCTACAGGTGCTATGTCTTCGCTTTGCCCTGTGCTATGGAAAGACGTTGTGCGCATATTACTTTGGCAGGACAGATAAGCACAGTTTATAAAAACAAGCAAAACCAAAAGAGCAGAGAGCACGTATCAGCTTCTAAGACCTGACAAACCAAGGACAAAAACCCCATTTCTTGCGGGTCACAAAGCATACGCACTTTGCATAGAATTTCTTTAGTTGGTGACCTGATTTCCCTTCCTAACACCCTACTTTTAATTTTTCACCACACTGGCTATTCTTTCACTTCAGATATCAGCTGGCATCATCAAAGCCACAGAAGCAGATGCGCCTCTGTTTGCAGTGCTGGGCATAACCAGACTGCAAATAAAATGCATTCAGCTAAGCCCGTTAATCACCTCATCTATACGCTCCCGTGTCTGAGCAGATACAAATGTACGTTAGCACGAAGTCAGTGTAATAAGAACAGGTTCCCTTCCCTGTTAGTCAGCAGAAACAGGCTCTGAGGTAGCAATTCAGAGCACCAGGAACTGGTGTCCTTCGTACCTCCAGTATCATGGTTTAAAATAAATACAAAAGTAAAGGTGCACTCAAAGAGGCCCATTTGGTGACTTGAACAAGTAACTGTACTAATGTTGCTAACTGCTCCTTGGAAAATGCTCTTGTGGAGGAGTCAATACCAAATTCACACACAACTCCTGGTCTTTACAATTCATCTGAAAGTCTGAAAAAAAATAGTTCTACCAGCGTAATTATTTTGAACTCTAAATAAGGACCATTTGTCAACTATCCCATTCCTGAACAGGTTTCATACAAGATTACCATTCCTTAAAGTCACTATGTGTCTTCCTGACCTTTCTCAGAGCAGAAGAATCTGTCCCTGGCATGCAGTACTACGGTGAGAACTGCCATATAAATATCTAGTCTAACACATCAATCTTGATTTAGAGTTAACCGAGGAAATGGGAGAAACAGAGAGTGTGTTCCAGTGCTTTGGTTCTTTGCACTACATGCCAAACATCTCCAAGACCTTGTGGCTCTGAAAGCTGATCTGTGCTTACCAACACCTGAGTCTGGCCAAAGTCTGAATCAACCAAATTGGATAGTGTGGACAGAAAGCATCTTCCAGGCAGGCTAGGCAGCAAGGGCAGAGCCTGAACATACACTGGGTAAATACTTCTTACCTGTGCTAGAAACCCAGAGTGCATTACAATGCGATACAAGGCTGCATGTTGGACATATAGACCAGTGTTTTTCATTGCCACCCCACACATACCAGTTTAATCCATTGCAGCACACCATTCCTAGTGCACAGGCAGCTCCTGCCAGTGCACACAAGCAGTGACTTTGCCAGCAGTAGTGTACCTCTTGACATTGGTGAGCCAGGGAGAAAATTCATGGACAGGCAATGGGACCTCCCTTACAAAATGATACCACCCTTTCTGCCCGCAGCTGAAGTGGGGGAGTATTAGCATTTGTAGCATCAACAGCAATGCCCCTCCCCATTCAGAGGCTCAAAAAGCAGGTGTTTCCCTACAAACCTTCTTTCACTCATCCCGGGAACCTGTTATTGTGAGGGATAGAGGACACTTTGGGTGTTGAATTTTGGATATGTTCCACCTGCCATTGCAGCCTGCCTGTAAATCAAGCAGCCCTGCTCCCTAAGTCAGCTTCACGGTTAGGATCTACAAAGCGTAAGGCACCACTATGTTATATCCCATGCTGTCTAAGACCTGAACCTTGTATCAACTATCTAGGCATCAGGTGGGGCTGAGACTGTAGCTCCGTGTTGCTTAGGACTCAAAGGAAGTGTTCATGGTCTGCTCAAGCTCTGTTAAATGAGTTCATTACCAAGCCAGGAAAAATATGATTTTCCCCATGTTACATGGCCAGAGAGCTGAATGCTACAGATGCAGTTCCAGCCCTAAAGCTGGGGCTTTAACTCCTGCATAGCCTGCACATGCATATGAGGGGCTTCAGAGTTTCCGTCTGCTCCTCATGTGCCTGGTATCACACAAGCACAGAACACACACATGCCATGAGTCACAGGAAAAGGAAACACCATGGCCCTACTTGTTTGCCTCGTTTTCCAGGTCTTCCTATAGGTCCTCTGTGTCCTGGTACTCCAGATTGTCCCTTCGGGCCCATCTCTCCCTTGGTGGGTGCAGAGAGAAGGAAGCAAGATGTGAGTACATGGTTGTATCTGCCTTATACAAGACAGCAGATGGATGATGCTTTCATTCACATGATTCCCCTACAAAATGCTGACACTGTTTCTTTCTCAAAAATCCAAAACTCAATTAAATATTTTCAAAGAAGCATAAAGTAAAAAATATTGCTTAAAATTTCCCTGAAAAATCCTTTATTAAAGAGGAGGCCCAATGGAAAGATCAGAAACACTCTCAGAGACTTGCAGAGGCCAAGGCTAGCAAAACTCTCTGACGCCTTGGCAATGTCTTGCTTTGCTGTTAAGATGGACATATAATAAAATCACTCATAGAAAGGGAAGTGAATTCACTCATCTTCTAGCCTCCTTAGAAACGACTATTATTCCTTTATCCTAATTTCAGAGACAAGATCCGATTACATCTTAAAATTATCCTCCTTTAGAGTTTCTATCCAGAAGCCAACATCCAAATGTTATTGTTTTTCAAGTAAGACTTATGATGGCATAAAAACTGGTCAGGGTTATCACTGCTGTTTATAGTAGTGCTATTTCAATTCAGAGTACCAAGAAGGAAATGTTTATTAGCTTCAAATGAATAATCTCCACACAATTAGGGCAGTTATGAATCTGTAATCAAGCGTTTGGATATATTAAACAGGAGGAAAATTATAACTAAACCAGTGTTGTGAGGAAAAAAGAGAAACAGCAAATGGCTCAATTTTAGGGTTTTCTCCTAAGATAAAAGGTCTGAAGAATTTGATCATCAGTCCAAGAAGTCAGGTATGACTTTCAATGTCTTATACTTTCCAGGATGTCCCTGAAGCCACTGATTGATGCTGTGTTAGCACTAAACACAGCCCCCCAACACATCACACCCACTTACTTTTTGTCCCAGCATTCCAGGGAAGCCCATTTCTCCCTACAAAGTAAAAGGACAAAAATGATAAAAAAATGTGGAGTCCTCTTTGCCAAAGCAGCATCTTCCTTGGAAGCAAGAAAAACAAGTGCTACGAACAGATACTGGTTAAAGAAACCCACACTGTGATTCAGCACTGTGGGTGGTGCAGTAGGTAGAGAATTATAAGCACAATTTTCCTGTAAATCCCCTTGTACAGTAACACTATTCCTCTGCTGCCTGCTTCCTCTCCTCCAGCAAGACCATCCTGATCGTATTTTGTCTGCAGGCAACTCTGCTACCTGGACAACTGCCTTTTGGAATAGCATTTCTCTATTTACATCAGAATCAGTTTACTTTTCCTTTCTCACTTAAAAGAACCCCCAAGCCACAAATCTCACCCCTTCTTTTCCCTCCTATCCCCAGCATTATCATACACCAGTTAAAACCATTTTGGCAAGCTGTTGTGGCTCTGGACTGCACGGGCCATGAGAAACTGAAGTTATCCCCAAGCAATTCCCCCCCTGACTCATCAGCCCCCCTATGTGCTGGCACTGGAGGGCACATGGACATGGATACTACCCCACCACACTCCCATCAGGCAGGACCACTGCCTTCCCTCTCTACTCTTGCCCTCCAAGGAAGATGCCTCCAGGCTCCCTTCCTCCAAGCCACTCCTGGTTTTTGCCAGTAGAAGTACATTAGTCCCCATGCGCACATTCAGCTAAAGCTTGCAGCTATTTGGAAAAGAAAATTACCTGGTCTCCTTTGACTCCTTTGTCACCCCTGTCACCTCTGGATCCCTGGAAGGAGATAACAGGGTAATAACAGCTTAATTACTACCATTTCATGAGGAAGCAATAAATGTATCCCCCACATGAGAGGTTATTTGGAGTCAGACGTAGTATGGTATTATCTTCAGAATGAGGCATATGGTTTGACACCCTAAAATGTTTCCTTTTTATTTTCATTGACATTACAACAGAATTTAAAGTAAGGCTTGTAGGAAAAGGGACTCATTCTCCCCAGAAAATTACTTTAAATAGGTACTTTCCTGGATATAATACTTCCAAACTTGATTTTTTCCCCCACTTGGCTTCATCTAAGTTGAGGTTCCACTGTAAGGTCTTACAGTAAAAACTGCCTCTGTGTCAAGGTATGTATATATATATATATATAGCCTAAATAAACCAGAGGGACAATTAATTAATTATACCCATTCTACAGATGGAGAAGCTGTAGTAAGGTGCACTGTAGTAATTTGTTCACAAGACAGGGTGTAAAACTCACCTCTTCAGCATCCCAGCCCAAACCACAAGGCTGTGCTCCTTACTGATGCTTGTTTTCATTTCTCAGTGGGACCTTTAGACTTCACTCCACCAAAAACCTGTCTCATTTCTACAGTTACTTTTTTTGCATAACTGTTTACAATGGTTAAATTACACATTATTTTGTTGTCACACTGACCTTTTCTCCTCTAGTTCCAGGAAAACCCTAAAGGGAATAATAGATATTTTAATGCTTCTCGCTTTCAACATCACCCAAGAAGCTGAACTTTCAAACTTTGAAGTGAAGAAAAAGAATGAAGCACAAATAATTAACTGCATCAACTTGTAAATGCAAATGAATATTTATAGCTTCTGAAATTGCACTGAAACAGAACTATGAAACATGAATTAAAGGCAAGACAACTCAGCCCAAAAGCCAACATGAAACAGCCGGGTAAAGCCAGCAGGTTTGATATTGCTTTAAAATTGAAACAAGGGAGATAAAACGTAACCTAATGAAGCCTTAGATGACACAATTAATAATCTAAAATATTTTTAGCAATAATCTTCTTCTGGGTTGTTATGTTTAGGTGTCTTCCCCCCCCCCGAACATCTCTAAATTATATATAAGGTATCTTCCAATGTGAAATTTCCTATAGAAATAAGTTTTTCTTTCAGAAACATACAATAAACAAGAATGTTTGACTCCTCTTTCCAGTCCTTTATTTGAATAAACTGACTGCATAATCTTTTTCGAGTACCTAAAAATGCTGTGGGTTAAATTTGTAAAGGCAAAGGCTATGCTGTAGACCATGATGTGCAGCTACTAGAACATTCAGACCAAACTGTGCTTACTATCTGACTGTCAATACATATGCATAGATTTAGTAGAGGACCAAAATGATCTCCAATCTTGTGAGGTGGGTGGAAAATATTGCAGACATGATTTAATGAACAGATATACTTAACAACTCCAGTTTTCTAGTGGGTTACATTTACATATGAGCTTTGCTTTTAACACAACTTTTTGCATTAGAATAACTTATACCTAAGCATTTTTATGAAAGCCAAAAACACAGCCAAGCCCAACCAGACAACGTAACCTTGCTTGAAGAACGCATCTTTTAAGCTGTATTAGAAAAGATGTGTCTTGATAAATGCTTTCCAGCCAATTAATGAGGGAAGCAGCTGTCAGCAGAGCGTTAGAAACCAATGTCTGAAAGTGCAGCGTTTGGTTAACAAACCTTGGAGCCCATTGGTCCTCTTGTACCTGGCAATCCCATCACACCCAACTCTCCCTTTTCACCCTAAAGGGGTCAATAAAGAGAGTTATTCATTGTCGCTCTCTGATGAGGTCATATTTGAATGTCTGACAGTTTAGCAGTTGAGGTTTTATGTCAAATGATTGAGACAAGCCTGACCTTGGGGTAGTATTGTAGTCCAAGGTCTGTATTTCAATTATATCCTGCCTGAGACCCCATATGTTATCTTATCCTTCTATTGGCATTTTCTTGGATGCATAACTTGTGCTTCAGTTTTGCCAGACACTTTTAAAGGACATGCAAACAAATGAGAAGCAGCAGCACATCATTCTTTCTGCATGAAGGTACATTATCTCTACCTAGCATCACTTCCACTGAATTGCAGAAAATAAAGGTATTTTGCTGGAAGTCTTTATGACTTGGGAAAACAGTGACTATTTTTATTGCAGCTCTGAGACATCATGTGCTTTACAGCAGTTTGGAGCCAGTAAGTCATGAAAAGGCTTTACAACAACTTCTCTGGCTGCTGCCAGCTAATTATATCCGGCGAGAAATACAGAGTAGTCCCTGCAGACATGCAGTAGCACTATAGCAGAATACAGTTGGCTCTCATCCTCCTTCGGCTTTCACTGTCCTAGAAATGAAGAGGATTCTCGCATTGGCTGCTGCCCCAGCAGAAGTTCAGAAAAGACTTGAAGAAACAAAGTAGAAATAAGGATTAGACCAATGTTGTGTCAAAGAAAGAGAAGTAAGGAGACACAGCTGAAAAACAGAAGGCACAGAGATGGGAATGAGAGAAAAAAAGCAAACCAGAACAAAACAAAGAGGAGCTTACTGGAGATTTACAGCAAGAGGATGCAGCAAATGGCTGTAAAGAAGATGAGCATCAGGAGTCTGGAAAGGTGAGAGATGAGAAGGAGGGAAAGGAAAGAGAGACACAACCAATGGAAGCGACCACAGAGATCTGCTGGCCTTTATTTGACTGGAGCCTTCACTGACAAGCAGGAATCCGAAATTTATAAAGACCAAGAGAAATGAAAATGTGAACCCATCTGGGGGCACAGGAGACAGCTGTCAGAGGGGACAATGAAAGCAGAATTGGAATCAAACAGCAAGTATCACTTGCAGTCAAAGTATAGGAAAAAGTATTTCTACTGAATATGAGGGATTCTTCTAGAAGTATGATGAGAAAGCATAACAATAGGTAAAGAGGAGATAATATTGAAATTAGGAAGGCTTTGTAAATAAAACTAGAGCTTGCGTAAGGAAAGGCCAAGTGAACGATTTTTCTGACTACTCTGCTGTTAGCGCTAAGACTGTGAGAGAAGGAGATTGCCCCTACTGTCAGAAATCACTGCACACAATGCATTTTCAGGGGAACACCATTTCCTATCTCACAGTTCAAAGTAAACATTGTCTCCTTTTAAGTATTGTCTCCTTGTTGCTTGCCTACGTTCTATAATACGATGTTTTTCATTTAACACAGTGAAGATGTGTTAGGGGTGAGGGTCTGCTTTCCAGATGTGGCTTGAATTTAGAAGTCATGTACTACAATTCTTGCAGTCTTCTGAGGTGGGGGCATCAGCCTTCATGGAGCAAATGAAGAGTCAACGATTTACTGGAAAATTTGTCATTGAACCAAACATTGTTTCACCTGATGCATACTGAATTGAAGGAAAGCAAATGATTTCAAAAGTCCCAGCAGAAACTCCATACTCTGTGGCTTCTGTGAAGAGCTTATAGATTTCACATGGTATAATACTCAGTAAAGGACTGTCCTGAAGCTTTTTTATAATAAATGCAGAGGAAGCAACAACTCAGCAGTAGCAAAGGATATCCTGACATTTCTTCTGCTGTTGGCTATTAAAAGTCACAGGAATAAATGTCTGTTTGTACGAGAATTAACTTCAAAGATGTGATCAGTAATCCACATGGTTTGTAATCTCTTTCCCCTGAGACCAGCCTGGTGTTTTCCCTCTGATTGCATGGACACACAGTTGCGCTGCCAAGAAGTACACATTTGGGCAAAGAGATGATCACCATAAAAAACACTCATAAAGATGAAGATCAGGGTCAAAGCACTGATCAGTGTGACTGTGAGACACCACTGGTTATCAATGAGTCTTCATTAGATTGATTTTCAGTTTCCCTCTGACATATTTTAATCAACGTAAGAAGTGCTACAGGGGCTAGGCTGAAGGTGGATAAACCTAACCCTAGACTGGGGAGGTCTTTGCAGAGCAGTGTAAGAAACAGGTCAAGCACAGAGTGACCTTGAATCACTGCAGCTTTCAAGCCTCTAGCAGGTAACTGCTTAGATGTCCCAATGACTTCCCATGACAACTGCTATGTTCAGATCCTGCTGTTGAGCAGGTTATTCCATGTGAATTTTAGTCTTACCTTTGGTCCCATAGGTCCAGGCCATCCTATTGGTCCTGGCATTCCAGGGACACCCGGGGGACCTGGCCTACCCTTGAACGGAAAACACCGATTACAACAATTCATGCAAAATCACTCCTATACACAGGCCTCCACTGCAGACAGAAGATATGGAAGAATAAAGTCATTTCAGCAAAAAAACATGAAAATGCTTCTTAACCTTGTTTTTAATACAAAAAAATGCTATATTATATTCATAGTACAGTTTGTGTTGATGCTGCTGGAGGAAGTGTGGGCTTACAGAAATACCATGTTATACTGATTCAAATAAGTAGTTCAGCTACAGAGTATATCTACATGCAGTTAAAATACTAATCCTAAAACCCCAGTGTGAATAACTTCAATCTTCCCTGCCCATTGCATGGCGGCTGGAACTAGATGATCTTAAGGTCCTTTCCAACCCTAACTATTCTATGATTCTATGGTTCTTTTTATTTAATAATATGATGTAAATCAGAAAGACTTGCATGTAGTTATATCAGTACATATCTGTGTTAAAAACAGAACCGTGTTTTTAACTGAGAAACTTCTATATTTATTTACTGTTATTTTGAACATTCTCATATTCCTAACTGTAACAGCTTCTTTATGACTAGCAATAACTACATTCATGCAGTTATTTATCTATTTTAATTACTGTCTGTAAATCACTGTTTGAGTATCTCCTAAAATGCTGCAGATCAGTGCTACTTCACTGCTCTATGCCACTTGACAATATGAACTTAGAAATGTCTTTATGAAATCCAGGGCCATAAATGACCTCCCATGAGCCAGACAGCTTTTAGCAAGGGTTAAACTGTTTTATTACCAACTTGAGCAACTTCTCTTTCCGGACCTATTATTTTTTTTAAAGAGTAAGTACTGATGTACTACATTTAAGGTTGCACTTTCTTGTAGATTGGTAGGTGACCCTCTCTGAGACATTACTGTTTTGAACTCTTGAATTTATATAAGTAATATCTTAGTTTACTGTAGGGCATTTGCAATTTAGATTAAAGAAAAAGCTCTCTTTTGTTTATGTGTTTCATATTTATTTGAATTACTGATTGGTGTTAAAATCCTTTGTATGTTATTTAAAAGGTGTTACAGTCCTTGGTCTATTATTAGAAGGGTGCTTCTTTTCCTGGATAGTGACTACCCTCTGCTTAGCTCTAATTTCATGCTGCATTGCTGTCTTCTTTCAAAGTTAATTACATTAAATGGAGGTACTTAGTGACTGAGGTAACGTGTTCTGTTTCATCACATGTAGGGACACATATTTCGGACAATATATCAGGGCTCATGTGTCACCAAGCATAGGACTGTAGTCAGCATATTGTACTGCTGCCAGAACCTTAGAAGCGTAATCATTAATGGCTATTCCCCCTTTGGGGGCATTTTTCTGAGCCTTGTTTAGACTTTGGAGAAGTAAAAAGTTTAATGTTGTTTTGGACTTTTTTTTATGCACCTTTTGTGATAACTCGCATACTCCTCTTTCCCTGTCCACAGAGGCATAGGTCAAATAACTTCCCATTCAGTTTCAATTGTCTGGCCAGTGATGTATGGTTTTAATAAGGGAATCTGTTGAGTTCAAACCAGCTGAGACAGGTCTCCAAACCAGAGGGCCCAGCTCTCCAGCCTTCACCCAGAGCTCCCTACCACCCACCCTGGGTACCAGGAGAAGCAACACATACAAGTTAAACTTCAACATTAGCTAATCTTTATCTAACTATTGTCTGCACCCCCCTCTGACAGCTGTTACATGTCAAGTATCAGATGGGTTCTGAGAGAGCATACCTTTCTTCCTGGCCTGCCAATCTCCCCCTGCCAGAGAAAGGAACATGTTATTCCCATAGGCACCACACAAAGCACAGAGGTTCATTAGTCAATGCATTTATATAAAAAATTATAATTCGGGAATACCTTTGTGTTCAGGACTTTGCTTCCAAAGGTAAAATGAGAAAAACTACTCTAAGAAAACTCCTTGGTTTTTCCTGTATTCTCAGCCCTAAATCTACAGTCACCCCCTTGTATAGTAAAGCACTATGATTATGTGCCTAGCTTCAGGTATCAGGCCCCTAAAAGCATCATCATGGAGCAAGTGACCTAACTTAACATACAGGCCAATTTTAGCGTCTGTGCTGACCCATACAATAAACACTGCATGGGAGAGCTCTGCTTTGCATGTCCTCTCAGAAGGACAGGGCATTCAAAGGCCTTTGGATCAGTAAGATCGCTGACTTGTTTTCTTAACATGTGCTCTAGACAGAGGTAGCTATCACGAGAAGCCATCAAAAGTACATAAAGACAGAAAACCTACACTGAAAGATGAAGCTTTAGATTGTAAGTTCAAACCAAGTCATAGCCTTACATTCAAATTAAACCAAATCCCCACATCCATAAGGCCCACCATTCACTAAGTGAAGTGAAAAAAGTGAACATTCCCCCACCCACTTCTTTCTCCTTCTAAACCATACCAAACTCCATTATGACAGACACTTACTTTCTCGCCTTTTGGTCCCATTAAACCAGGAATTCCTTGTGGGCCCTAGGGAGAAAAGTGAAGACTGTTATTAAACAGCATTAGTAAGGAGGCACTTCTCAACCACTGACCCTGTAGGTGTCTCCTGGGAATAAAGTTGGGATGCTGGATATGGTGTTTAAACATGTCCTCTAAATGCCAAGTGTGTGTCATTGCTGAATGGCAGGCTTGAGAACTGGACTGATATGAGAAGTGATGGGGCATCTTTTACATGAAGAAAACCAGCAGGAAAAAGGCCTCGGGCAAAGGAAAGATGAGAAGTTATTGGAGTCCTGAAGAATTAGTGACAATGAGGACATGGAGGCACTGTGTCAGCTGGCAAAGCAGGTCAGCCAAAGGGGTGGTAAGGGAAGTGGCGTAAAGCATGTGGGAAGGGCTCTGCGGTGTGGTATGGACATAGAGGATTGCCACCACTTCTGAATCTTGGCAATATGTCTCTCCCTCAAATGAGGATGGTTTTCTTCTTTCAGGAGACTTCTTAATCCAGGGAGATCTTGAACCCCATCTCAGAAAAAAAGAAATCACAAAAGCAGTGCTGTTTCTAGAGTGCCTCAGGTCACAGATCACCTTTTATTTGTGAATGACCAAGGGAAGAAATCCTATGAGCCTGTATCAGAGGAGTGTTAGTTTCACCATACAAATCACTCCAGGTTTGGATCCTGGCTGACTTATGCTGTCCAAAACGTGATGCAAATTGTACATGAATAGCAGCAAAGTGTACCCTCAAATGCAAATTAAACCAACTATTTTTGTCAGTGAAGTTAGTTTAGGTTTCCAATACTGTAAATCAGAACACACCCTATTAGAGTCAGAGCCAAAGTTTATCTTATTACTTTCATTTTACCTTAGGTTATTATACTTTGAGTTAAACCATTACAATTCTAGTTCTTCTTCTGAAAAAGTGTTAGAATGTAGCTCTGAGTCAACAGTATGAGGCTTTAGAACACCTTGGAAAGCCCAGCAAGCTACAGCAGAAAAGAATTCAGAAGGACTTCTGAGATTATTTTTTCTTTTCTGTAATGGCAGCATTTCTTTTCAGGGGACCATTGTCATAAAGTATTGCCCAGAGGACTGCTGGTTCTAACACTGTCCCATTACACGACACAGTCCTATCATGTATAATTAAAAATTCCAAAGCCATGTTATACCCACCCTACTGTCTGCTGCTGTGATAAAATCTGCCAGCCTACTCCATTTGAAAATGTTCTTGGAGGGATCATAGGTCATCTGGTTGCAAGATCAGTATTATTTATAGCAATGGACGTTGTGGAATGATAGAATTAATATTTCTGTTCTTCCAGTTAGGTCAGAGAGAGCATTAGGACGATTTTTCTCAAAAAAAGAGGGTATAGAGAAGACTGAAATAACAACGGCTTCTTTAACATGTACTGCAACCCTGGATCATGGCCAACCATGCTGCAGGGCTGTTCCATAATGCAGGACAGGACAAACACTTCCTACCACTTCTCACATCATTCTCACACTAAATGAATCTGCCTTGTCCTGCATCCCAGCAAAGACAAAATGGCAGCACAATAAAGTCCAAGTTGGTACAACAAGACTTTGTGGCTTTCATGTTGCAACTTCTAGAGTGTTTACAAATACCTTCTGAGTATTGACTTCTAAATAATTAAAGCTAAGCTTTTTTCCACATAACTGAACCTTTACTGTGACCTATTGTCCATATGTTTTAAACAGTGTTTGGGTGCTTGTTAACTTCTCAGGCTGCCCAAGCCCTAGTCACAGCTTTTGTTGCAGCAAAGGTCCTGTGCCATGTCTGCTATTAGCTGTATTGCAATAAAATTGGCACCTGGGGGCCTTGAGGAAGATCACTGTTCCAGTGAACCAGGCACAGCACATAGCTTGGGATCTACTGTGCCCAAGGAGAAACTGGCATTACCTCTCCATGAAAAGCTTAATTTTTCTTTGGCTAGAATGAACTGGAATGGAAGGGCAGATGGTTCTCCATGCTAGAGAGATGTGTGGAAAAATGTTACCCCTAGAGGTGGACCATTTCCTTTGAAGATTTTTGACCCCACTCAGAACACTTCTGAATGCACAAATTGTGCAGAATGAAATGGGAGGTCCAAAAGAACAGCCCAAGGCTACCCAGCAAGTGCGAGGCAGAGATGTTGCAGGTCAAGCTAGAAGATCCCACATCTCCTGAATCCCACACCACTGCCCTGCTGAAGCCCCTCCGTGTCTTTGATGTTTCCTGTAGGTGTTTGCCTTCCCAGGGATGTACTCCACTAATATGCAAGTTCATTGCACCTTTTGTGCATCCATTTACAGGTTCACATGGAGGACGACAGAGTCTAAAGCAAGGAGAAAAGTAACAAAGAGCCTCTGAAGGAAGCGATTGCACCTCTGATTTTTGATGGGTGCTACCCACTGTAAAACTACACAAGTGAAGAGTGAACTTGAAACCAACTGGAGTACACAAGACAGAGATGAGAAAGTAGTGTAGAATGCCTACATGATTTATGAACAGTCATGTCACAATGAAATTAAGCTAGAGCTTGATATGCTTATTAAGTGGCAAAAAGCATTTGCAGATTTTTTACAGCTTTGTAAGGACCTTGGAGCAAGTGAGAGAAAAATGTGGTTTAATCGCAAGGGCATCACTCACCTGGGGGCCAGGTGGCCCTGAAGGGCAATATGATTCGGGCATAGAGGAAGACTGTGTTATCAGGTGCTCCTGACACAACTCTTTCATATCCAGGGCAAGGAGTTTCTATGTAAAATAAAACATAGAAGTGAATATGCAGCCACATGTAGCCTGTTGGAGAAATGCATTGAGAAAAGTGCCACAAAATACTGCAGCCCCAGGAGAGTTTATCTGCCCCCTTAGGGAGAAGCCCAGGGTTTGTCACAAGGTTAACTTCATGCATGTTTGAACATTAGCACTTCAGCATAGTGTCCTGCCCCACACTTCCTCCTCCTCCTCTCCCAGAGGCACACTGCAGCCAAGCTACCATATGCCTTTCAGAGCCAGCGTGGGATCCTGGCCTATTCTTAGACTTGACCCTGCTCTCTCCATTTCACTTTACATGTATCTGCACCTCTCCAAAAATAGCATCTTTGCTCTAATAATAGAGACTATGCTCAGCGAGGGTATAGGCAGTGTGAGCTTCGCTCCAGAAGACACCAGCCCATAGGCTTTACTTTACTCCAGACCAGAGCCAATGCCTTTGATGATCAACAAAAGTTTAATCTTTTGACTTAAAAATTAGGATTGCATGAGTAAACTGCCTTATGTCTTGTGGCAAAAGCGATCTCCCCTGGAAATGTAGACTAACACTGAGCCAGAAACACTGGACTAACAAAACTGATCTTCAGCTTCCCAGTGAAAAGCCAGTCTCCAGAAAAGTTCCAACTAGAGACTCCAAAGCACGAAGTTCATAGTGAATTCACGTGGCTTCCAACCTCATAGTAACTTGTCTTATTCTCTCGCCCACATAGAGGGGATGATGTGAAGGGTGAACTTATGCTCAGATTATTCCCTGGGCTGCCCAGAGAAATCTCAGGGCTCTGGTCCCAACCTCATCCTCGGTGAAGAGGTACACCACATTCCTAAGGAAGTCTTGTCTCTGGGTCTCCTTTCTATGGGCATCACGGCACAGGGAGGGGATGAGGAAGGTGAAAGCAACCAGATTTTGTTCTGGGGGAAACAGCAGCCTGGGCTCAATCCTGATCTCTCTGAAGGCAATGGAGAATCTTACACTGTATTTTTTCTTGGGTTAGTTCTTGTCAGACATCTTGCTAATGATTATTATAACAGTAGCAATAATTGCAGTATTTGTATATGGTAAATGAATAGTAGAATTAAGAAAAAGAAATTATGGAATAGGTAGAAAAACTCTTAATGTTGGGATGGAAAATATATCAGAATTAACAGACCCTAGCAACAAGAGCAACTGAGTAAACATACCCGTTTTGTCCTGTATGCTGCTTATGTTAACATGCCTCTGGGTATTTATCATATAGAGCAGGTATGCACATAGGTGGGTGAGTGAAAATTGCATGCAGCAAATCAAACATGTCTGTCTTTCTGCAAAATGAAATGGTGGGAATAGATTCCATTTGAGGATTTCAGGACCTTCGTTTCACCTGCTGAATAAGGTAAATGGGATTTAAACCAGGACACATACATAACATACCCCCTGAAATCATTGTGTGGGATGGAAAATTGCCTTTCTGACCTTACTTGGTTTATTGCATTGCCATTTTGCTTAGTTCAGGATTGCCTTGTGCTAAGTAAGTTCGCAAAACAGAATATTTTAAGTTAATTGAATGAACTGCCTGAACCAACCCTACTTCATCTCATTCCTTGATCTATTTGAGATTCACTTCAAGCCACAGTCTGGGATGTGAATGATTCTCCTAACAGAGCCGTATCAACAAAGCCAGATCAGAGAGTTTTGAGTGACACCATGAAGCAGTGCTTGAGAGGATGCTTCAGTATTTGTCATATGTAAAGAGTCATGTAAAAGAAAGAAAGGCTCCAGGGTCACACTTACAGTGTTCCAGCCATGCCTGAAGGACGGTGGTGGGAACAGGGGTGGAGGAGGAGGGATGAGGAGGCAGCACGCTCTGAGGTTGGGCTGTTTCTTCTGTTCCAAACAAGGGAGATCTGTTCAATACAAACACTCATGGGTTGTCTTGAACACAACAAACATTTCTTACAGCATAACAGGAGTTTCCATTCCACAGGGTTTTCCTACATCCTGTGTGCATCAATTGTAACACCGTAATCCAAGCAGGGATTTAAGAAACCAGATCGTCCCTCAAGATTATAAGTTCCTTCTTGCGCTGAAGAAAGGCTGTGTGGAGATTTAAGCTCTTAATGCGGCTATGTTGGAAAACTTAGGCAACACTAGAAAATAGAAGTATTTCTTGCTTTCTCTCTCCTTTTCCAAAAGTGTATTAGAAACAGCATCTTCTCTTTCTCATTATAGCCTGCATGCCACCAGGAACTCTGCCCTGTTGCCCAATAACATTCCCTGTGGACAAAAGTGTTTCAGGTACTTGTGTGATAACAGAATGGGAAGCTGTTCTACAGCACATTTGCTTATATTTCCCCTAGGACTGAAATCAGGTTGCCTTATTTCTGAATCATGCATCATCCCTAAGAATAAATACTCTGCAACCCAGATTTAGCTGGTAGCTTCCTCACCAGCTGACTGGTAAGGCAGGATCTCAGTTGTGTTCACCAGTGTATTCAATCTTTTCTAAGAGGTAAACCTCCATGAGCAATCTGAGAAGCTGTGACCAAAGATTTGCAGAGAAAGGGTATGAAGATGATGCATTTATACTGGGGGGGAGGGTGCTCTACATCAATTTACTCCTTGGGAAATACATATCTAATCATGGTGGGGGCCTTCTATAAAGGTTTTGCCAAGGACAGCAAACATTTATTTATATCTGTTGGTTTCTTCCTTTGGCAAATGGCAACTGGAATGGATGTCTGTGAACTGAAGGGTGACAGCCAAACACAGCAGGAAGAAAAGCCTATGGTGGAGTATCCTGTATTAGTAGAAAATCTCTAAATTAAGCTTCTAGGAAAGCAAACTGGATAAAATTGCTAGATTCGTGTGCAAATCAATCACAGGCCATATTCCAATATCATGACTCTTTTTTAGTATTACCTCATGCCAGGATCTAGCTAAATTTCAACAGGATTGTTATCATTCAATAAGAACATCAAAGCTGGTTCAGTGTGGTTTAGTTGCAAAGAGTTCATCACCAGGCGCTGTAGAAAAAGCTTTTAGTTTCTGCAGTTGCACTGCTACTTGTTCTCTTTTTAAAAAAGGAGTAGACTAAAGTGTTGTCTTTTAATTATTTTACAAAGATAAGATTAAATATAGTTGTACATCTATAGTCCTAATAGTTTCAATTCGCATGTCCTTGTGAGTAAAGTCAAGTCATGGGTTATAAAGTGTTTGGATTTTCTTCCTTAGCAGCAAAGTCAAATTCTGTGGAATGGGTTTTATCATGAAAAACACTCTAGCTAACCAAGTTAGTAGCAAAACAGCCATTGATTTCAGCCTTTATAGTCTTATTCTAATACTACTGTACCAAACCAATTTAGGTTTGCTGGCATAAATGGTGATAGCATGTCCTGATCTCGATGTCAAAACAAGAAAAAAGTATCTAATTACTATTATGTAGGATAGATATCAATTATAAATGATGCAGGTAGATAACATTCCAGGGGCTCCATCATTAACCACGGCTGTGCTCTCGAAGGTATATTTGTAGAGCAAATATTTAAGAAAAGGCTGGTTCTAGACCCAATGACCTCCCACATTCAGGTAAGAGAGGTGATAGGACCGCAGACAGAGTAAAAGAGCGGGTCATTGAGTGACTACAGGTATGACTGCTACAATCTGATCTTCCAATAAGCACCACCTCTCATTGGTACAGATTTTGTAACTGCGACGGGTCCAAGATATACGATCAGTTTGGTATTGGCTTGTTTTAGATCACAACAGGGTTACCTTGACAGGCTTACAGGCTCTCTGCAAAATGCAATGTGTATTTTTAGGCTCCAGGTTAGCTTTGTTTGCTAAACACAGAATACTCCAGTCCCCATCAGTGGAAAAAATCCCAGCCCAAGAATAGGACTGTCATAGTTTTCTGTGAAATATGAAGACCCTGCCTACACAGAGTGTGTGTTTACATATCTCCTACGGAAATTGCTCTGTCAACAACTTCAGTATCAAAGAACATGTTCAATAAGAGAAGGAAAACAAAATGAAGAACTCCTAAGACTTGTCTAAGTGACAGATGTTTTCAAAGAACATAAAAACCGTAACAGTCAGCTTTAAAATCTGTACCCTTTTCAAACTCAGTTTATTTTTACAGTCCACACTATATATTAATGTAGTTCAAGAAAGTAGCTATCCATATCTATGGGTATACTGGCAATGGCCGCTTTATAAGATAACATATTCTAGATTAGCCGTTGCAATGTTTCATTTTGCTCCTGCAGGCTGCTAGCTTCTGACCTTAGCTGAAGTCTGGGAACTCTTATCTGAGGTGGTCTGACAGAGCCAGAGAGAAGCCTTCGCCCATGCTGAGTCCCCTGGAATGCGGCTCATATGAGGTCTCTGAGCTCTCCTAGAGCTGATCCTAGAGCTGACGTTCAACCCACAAACCCCCTCAGCTACACTACAGTGGGGGTACCAGAGAAGTGCTGCCCTGGGTTACAGCTGGATTTACAGGATTTCACTGAAAAAACCTCATAAATAAACCCTGAAAGTTACTTTTATCTCAAAATCTGAAGAAGAGAAGGCTACATGGAGACCTCATAGCAGCCTTCCAGTGTCTGAAGCAAGTCTACAAGGGTGCTGGGGAGGGACTCTTCATCAGAGACTGTAGTGATAGGACAAGGGGTGGTGGGTTCAAACTTAAATAGGGGAAGTTCAGTTAAGAGATAGGGAAGTTCTTTTCTGTGAGGGTGGTGAGGCACTGGAACAGGTTGCCTAGAGACGTGATGAATGCTCCATCCCTGGCAGTCTTCAAGGCCAGGCAGGACGGAGTCTTGGGTGACATGGTCTAGTGGGAGGTATCCCTGCCCATGGCAGGGGGGTTAAAACTTGATGGGCTTAAGGTCCTTTCCAACCCTAACTGTTCTATGATTCTATGAATCATGAAGCTGTAAGCCAACTGTCAGGAGGAAAGGGCATGGAAGGAAAGAGATACTTAACATGTGTTTCCCTTCCTATTTGCAACCACATTCTTCCAGCAAGCCCTGACGGGAAGCTGAGCTGCTATCCAAAGGCTTGTCACCCTGACAGCAGTGCTGGTGGCCTGCCCAGCTTGTGACGGGCAGGGCTTTGCTAGACGGGGACCTCTGATGGCTGATACCCCATCACAGGTGCTTCTCCTGCTTGGATGGCACTCAGAATTAATAATAAACAAGCTGGGCAGACCAGCCAGTTAATGAATGTGGGCTTGTCACAGCTGAAACTGAGACTTTCATCTGCTTTGTTGTCATTCATTCAGGCTCCTCTTACTCTCCTCACAAGAGGAGCAGCATGCCAGGGGCCCCAGCCACCCGGTGCCTTTCTGTACATCTATTGCAAGGTTACTATGGAACATGTTTCTTTTAAGTTAGGAAAGTTTAAGAACCTCCAAAGGTGCCTTTTGACCATACAGGTCAGAATTCTTTATTTACAGAGCAGATGCAGGAGCTAAGCTCTCCTTTAAAACCCCAAAGACATGCAGCAGCATATTAACAATACATGCCTCTTTAAAACATGTTTTACAAACTTCTGTGACCAGAAATGTGCCTTATGGACGTAGAAGCATAGCTGGGAATAGAGCTTGTGTTTGGAGCTGGGTTGAACAGTCAGGTTCACAAATGGTCAGCATCTCTCAGTACACTTTTGAACTTAGACGTTACAGTTGATGGGCTAAATATACCTTTCCCTATAAACCAGCTAACCTAAACATGCCAAAGAAGTATACCAAACCCTACAGCTTAGGTAATGGTGTCTGCGTGGAGAAGGAGGAGGTGACCCATGAAGCTCCCCTGAGAGTTACAGGATGAGACACAGAGCTGCAGCTCTCCCCTGCTTCTCATTTCCTTTTGCTTGAAATGGGCTTCAGAGTATTTAAGGAACAGAGAAAAGCTGATTAGAAAATAATTCCCCATCTTTCTGCCAAAAAAATTAAACAAATCCAGCTGAAACCTTTGCAAGTCTCTTCAGCCAAGAAAAACTCATACAAATCTGAAAATACTCCATTTTCAATCCCCAAAGTGGCTATGGGCTGTGGCAGCAGTAATGTGCACTTTAGCAGCTGGCTCACATTCCAAAGCTGTCATAACAAACAAACAAACAAACAAATAAATGAATAAATGAAAGTACTTAAAATCAGTCTACGCTCAACAAGCTTGACAATAGCTGGACCCTGGCACACTGCCTGGACCGCGGATGTCGGTATTCGCCCGGCCGGAGGAGCAAGGACACTCTGTCCCAAGTCCCTGCCTAATACTTAGCCCACGTCCCCCAGTATCTCCAAGTACCTCCCATATGCTCACAGGCAGTGAGGGCCCACTGATCCCCTCACAGCCCAGATGGGCAGCCATAGGTGGCTGCATCTTCGCAGGACAGCCTTAGAAAACATTGCAGAAAAGGCAGAATGCAAAATTTATAAGCAAGGGAAAGGTCTTTTATTCCCTATATGCAAATAGGACATTTAATCCATGTGCATGTGCATGTATGAGGGCAATGCATATACCAAAAGATTATATTCTGTTCTCTCAGATAGACTGCAGTAGGAAAATGCTGAGGTCAGTACAGAGACAGAAGCATTTCCTTAGATTGGTTCTGCACTCCAGTTTCACAAGGACATGAAAATCCCAGTAAGACCTGTCATGGGTGGAACATGGCTTATTATATGGGTTTATAAAATAAACCCATGGCTTATAAATCCCTACAACCACCACAGGATTATTTTGTGCCATTTTCCTTCTATTGCCTTCCATTTGCAGATGTTTGGAGTTCTAGACACTGCTAAACAATGTTGGCAACTTGATATGCTCCCCTTTAGTGCATGAGAAACTGAGGCACAGAGAAGTTAAGTAACTCCCCCAAAACCACAGACAACTCAATTACAATACCAGAAACAGAGTTCCATTCTGGTAAACTACAATATCTCATCTCAGTCATTTTATGAGCTGGATTATAAAACTCAACTGCTCGTCATACCAGCAGCATAACATACATAATCTATATAAAGCCTAAGAACCTTCTACAATCTGTAGAAGAGCCTGAAATCCAAAAGATTAATGCAAGGTGGCTGCTTCATCAGCCCCAAAACTTCTGCATGTCACTCACTGCTGCACAATCCTCTCCCACTTTATCTGTAAAAGCAGTAGCCACAAAGCCAAGAGACACCAGTGCCACCCTTCTGCAACTGCAAGATCATAATCTGTCAGTGCTGGCACTGATCAAATATGTACTTGACTTTGATGTTGCTCTACCGTAGGCCCAGAGAGTCCCAGACAATCCCTATGAGACTGTGGGTGTTGCTGTGTGCTCAGAAACACTTCAGAGATAGGCTTTCAAATTTCTCTTTGAGACTTTGCTACTACGGACTAGATTAATTCCTCATGACTCCCTTGCTGTGACAGATTCACAGCCCAGCTGACTTTATCCTCCTGCCCTTTATTCTTCCGCACAAGAAATAATTCTGTACTAATTTGGCATTGTAAGTCATTAACTTCATAGTCTCAAGAAGCTAAACAAATAAATCCATCAACACTTTCCCTGGATAGAAGAAAACTGAAATCATAGTACTGCCTTCTTTAGATAAAGCATCTCTCTTTACTTGCGTGCATTCCCCAGGCACATGCATTTATGCATAAACACTAGCTAGCTGCTGAGAAAAATGGTTAGTAGCTACTTTTCCCCCAGTCTAAGCCCTCTTCTATATTCTTCCTATATCCACCTTCTCAGCCCAAATGCCTTTGTACCATTAGATCTGTGCAACTACAGAAAGCATCCTCCCAACTCCTTCGTCATTAAAACAGCAATTCTTTGGAGAGAAGAAGGGAAGAAACAGCACATCTAGTTTGGGGTCTATCAATTCCTGTGGGGTTTTTATCTCTTGCCTATTTCTGATATTCCTCAAAGCCCTAGAATTGAAGGGCTTTCCCAGGTCCCTTCTAGTTGCCAAGGCACAGCGTGATGTAGGTCCCCTGGACATGTCCTGGGTGAGTCCAATATTGCAGAACAGCTGAAAGTGCCCCCTGATTTTGCAGTCACATTCCATTCTAGCACTGCGAGTTAAAGACTGCAGGGATACACGGCCTATCCTGACAACAAACTTCCTCCTACATAAACACAAATGGTATTTTTCTATAGTTTTAAGTAAGACAAGCAATTTCTTTTGCTGCAGTCATGCTGCTGGTGCTCCTGTGCCAATACAGCCTACCCAATGGGGAGTCTCTGTATCTGATATGAAGCAGGCTGTAAGAACCAAGGAGGCTAAAATGTGAAGTCAGGGACTGGTCCCTTCCTGCGCAGGGGCTTGGTAACATTGACAAACCCACACATGAGCTGTCTGTACCAGAGCAGGGGTCTACAAGCACTAACTGTCTATAAGTACATGGGGAATAAGCTGATTTTCAGCACTTTGGAATGCTTGCTGGTGGAGCTCCCATACTTGCTCTGAGGTTCCCTTTTGGACCTGCTGCTGCCTGTCTGAAACATTCACAGGTTATAGAAAACCCTTCGGATCAGTTACTGCTTCCTTTGCTGGAAAGAAAAGCAAGCACTGCCTCAGCTCCAGTCCTGACCTCTGTCCCTGGCAGCAGGATAACTTGTTCCTCACAAAACAACTACTGGGTTTGCTTTGGTTGTGTCTCCAGAGGAGCTTCCACAGCCTCAGGCTGGACAGCGGCCTTACTTGTCACACAAGTGTTACCCAGCGATGCAGCCCTAGCTTCCTGCACTTCAGGAATCCAGGTATGAAACATGCCTTCTGTATTTCAGAATGCCTCTGCCCCCACCCGCTCACCACATGAAGCCAAACAAGTCCACCTTTATGTTCAGTCAGGGCTAACAGGGGAACCCAGGGAGGGACACACCATGTGGTCTTTGACAGGCATTTTCTTGAGCAGGTGAATATTCATGATACTCACCTTAGGCAGCATTTCACTGAACCCTCTCCCCTAATTTTCATTATAGTCACTGTATCTTTTTTTGACAAGCTGAGCACCTTGTCATCCAGTAATGCCACAAGCAGGTCAGAAGTCCCCATTCCTGTCCTGCATGCAAACCCAAGAGCTGTATTCAAGGACAATTTCCAGCTTCCTCGCCAGTGGCTGTGTCTTCTGATTTTTGTTTACTGCTCCAAGGCAAGTGCCACAGCCTCCTGAACTGCCTCTGATGTCCTTTCCATGTCTCTTACCCACAGGATCAGGTGGGCTGCTAATTTCCCAGGATGTCCTGAGGATCCTCTGCTATTGTGACTTGCATCGATCTTCCCCTTGCACTTGCAGACATGAAGCTGGGTGCAGGCACAAGGTCATGGACAGGCTGTGCACCAGCGTGGCTGCCCTGCTCTTGCATGACTCGGCACAGGCGTTGCACCATATGCCACAAGGGAAGGGTCTATGAATCCTTAGGTAATCTCATCCCTGAGTATTACCTGCATTGACCTGATCACGGAACCCAGTCAGGGATTCTCGCAGCTCATCTCTACTAGGGGGTGAACTATGGATAAAGACAAATCAAACGCTTCTTTAACCTAACTGTGTTTATTTCAATGACCCATTTACTTAAAGCAAGAGTAACCACACCATACTAGCCTGTTGTTTTGCTACCAGTCCAAGCCTTTCCCCAGAGGCTGTTCAGGAACTACCTTCTTTGAAGGTTAACCACTGTACAACAGTTCTTTTGGCTTATCGTTCTAGCCGCTCATTTGGGCCTATCCCAAAGTTATTTGTTGCTCTCAAGATGAAGAGATATTTTACTGAAAGAATTTGTTGCCTCCTTTTCAGGCTTCTGTGAGTCACAAACCAGATAGAAAGCTTTTAAACGCCCAGCCCTAAGAGAGTTCAGCCCCAAGATGTTTGCCTAGCCTGATTCACAACCAGATGACTGCCTTGTCTTATGGTACTCTGCTTTCCTTCTCCTAATGAAGCCTCTGCCAGTGGTTCGTTTCTATCAGGAATTACAGCCTATCAAAGATTTCCTACTCACCTGTGTTCCATGAGAAACCCCTTGAGCAACAGTGTCAGGATGCTGGGCAGCTCCCGAGCCCACGCTGACCTTCCAGAGCAGAGCCAGGCTTTCTTCCCTGGGCTGATATTTTTGCCCCTCAAAAATCCATCTCTGCTTGTCACCTTTAGGCTGTTTTCTTAGTAGGCTCTGTGAGAGTCTTCTGGCTTTTACATTTGGTCTTATTTTAAATCCCTTCTGGATCTTTCTTACTCCTGCAAGCACTCTGATCATTTTTCCCTTGTGATCTTTCATAAACAAATGTTTACAATTACTCTCTTTAGAAACAAAATCATCCACCTGACATCTCTTCTGTCCTTTTGGACAATACCTAGGGCTCCTACAGGTTGTTTCATTAGAGGAAAAACCCTAAAACAAACCCTAAAACAAAGGTGAGGGTCGTATATTACAGAAAGGCAGCTGGGATCCTGATTCCCTCAATGTCAGGAATCACCACTTGGTTTTGTGTTTTGTTTCTCCTGATGTTTCTTTCACACATGAAAATCATCCTCTTCCCTTAGTTTAGCAACACAGAGGGTGCCAAGGTCCAAAGCATCAAGATACTGTTCTTATTCTCAGCTGTTTCTGGTAATTTAAATACTTTCTCATCTCTCTCCAGAACTTCAGAAACCTTTGGCCTGGGTAATTTGAATAGGGTAGGAGAAGGAACGAAGGGGAGAGGGCAAGTGTCTTTCTTCTACCTGAATTTGGAAGGTGGCTCCCTTCAGGCTGGTTCTTATAAGGCGCAGGCTGGTTCATGCAGCCACACTAAAGATGAGTATGAACTTCATGCCTGGTTTACATCACGTGAGTGCAACCTCCTCAAGTGCACAATGCAGCAACCTCAGAGAGCAGAGCTTTGAAAAATAGTTATAAATGACACCATAAACACAGTGACGTCAGGGTGGGATACAAGACGTTACCCTGAAAAGAAACCTGCTGTCTCTGGGAGGGTTGAGCTACCTATTCCTGGGGATCTTCACTGCCACTTGGAACCACTGCAACATGCTCCAGCCTGCTGCAGTATTATTCCCTGAAGTGCTTCCTGTAGGACTGATGCTTCAGTTCCATGAGACTCAACTCTTTGGAGCTGCTGTGACATTGAAAATACTTCCAGCAACAAGGATGTGCTGTTGCTTGGGGATGATGGGAATATAAGGTGGAGTTGGCAGCAGAACAGACAAAGATCCAGATAATCTTTCTTTCCCCAGTTATTCTACAAGTCAAGTCTATTTCCGCCTTACCTGTTGTTTATCTCAGCTTTCCAGCTACTGCTTTGTAAATCCCTTTGAATGTGACCTGTTGCTATGCAGAAATGAAAGTACATTTAGCCCAGAAGTTTTCAGGCTTACCTGGAAAGCACCCAAATGCATTTCCAAAATGTAGGAAAGACAAGTTGTCGCTTGAGAACATCCTCACTATTAAACGCGATTAGTCATAGAATTTGCAAGCATGGCACTAAATCCATTCTTTAAATGGGAAATTACATTCTGGTGCCAGACACAGCTGACAGTTACAGAAAATTCCAGAAACCATAAAATAACTGAGAATTTAAAGAGAATTAATTCACCTCTGGTACCTGCTGTGAGATTTCAACCAGCTTTGTACTAAGGAGATATTTCTTAAAATGCAGATGCAACCAAAGCACCAAAAAAGTTTTTATTACGTCATTTTTCATACCAAATAGCCTTCATTAACAAGCAACAATGGCACACAGGTATGTAACAGCTTTCCAAAGTACGGCTCTTAATCCCACCCTTCAGCTCTGGGATTATGACCGAATATGCCTGATAGTATTTTGTTCACATATTAGCAAGTAAACGTTTATAATACATTTGTGACAGAGGCCTTCCTAATGCTTGCTGGGTATAAAGGTGATTCCCAGTGGCTTGGCCAGAAGAACGTGGCTTGGGGCTTTATCAGAGAGCGGTGTATGGGGTGGCGATTTGCCCAAACCGCCACATGGGGAACCAGATTTCCCTATCAGGTTCACACCTTCGCCAAGCCTAAACCCAGAAGCTGTTGGCTGCCTGCAGTCTGCGTAGGGAGCCCTGGGGGTCTCTTGCAGGCAAGGCTCCAGGGCTGCACTATGGAAAATATTCTAGTGCAAAGGGCACAACCTGCCATTTTCCTTCATATTTGGCTATTCTACAGTGGTTGAAGTAGAGATTATATGTCTTTCTTCTTCTAAGGGGAAAGTTACTTGTTTGTTAAAGGGGCAGTTAAAATGGCTTCTCTAAACACACAAGCATGTGCCATAGGAGAAAAGTCCAGGCCATGCAGGTGATGGATACATGACATTCTTGTTTGACTTGGTGGCCCATACAAGTGTCAAATAAACAAATTTAAGGTCTAATAACATACATGTTATTGCAAAGCTATTTGGAATACATGAATGAAAATATGTCTTGGCAATTCCTGTACCTCAGCATTAACTCATCTCAACATAACGGGAAAAGCCTACCCACTTGAATAGAAATGGTAACAAATGTAAATGCTCTGTAGCACCCTACACAGCTTGGTAGAAAAAAAATACTAGTTCCTAAAAGTTTGAAAGAATGGATTAAATTCTTTTTCAAAGCATGTACTTCTTTGCACATTAGGCTTCTCTAGACGCTATCTTAAAAGCTATCTGAAATGACTACAGGACTGCAATGGCTGCATTATTAAATGCTATAGGGTTTTTCCCCAAAGAATATCCGCATTACTTTTTTGGCCCTCAGAATCTTATTATTTTAATATCTTTAAATGAATGGACTGCTCAGACAGACTCTTTGTAGTGAAATACAGCGTACTGGTTCTGCATGTTTGGAAAGATTAAAAAAACCCAAACCTTAGAAGAAATCATGCATTCTGTAACTGAGTGCAGAAATCTATCACCTCATACAAGCCACTCTCTGGACACCCTTCTCTCGTAAATGCCCTGAATGAAACCATCTGGCTCTGTGGTCACACCAGGGATCAGAGAGAGAGAAAGGCTGTGTGTCTTTAGCTTCTTGTCTAAGGCTTATTTTATGTATAGACTTAAAATGCGCACCCTTTTGGTCACTGCCTTCATGTGAAAGACATGGAGGAGAGGGGATCTGTAGGTATAGCTGACCTTGACCAATCTCAGTTGAACTATCTCAGATTCGACACTGAAGGAATTCAAGATGTTAGTCAAAAGCATCTCTGTTGACAAGATACAGAATAACAGACAGAAGGTGGGAGACAGCAATTTGCCTAAGTTGGTACATAGGAGAGATGGAATCTGAGCTCTGGGCAGCTTTCCCCTTCCTTTTGCACCAAACGTGGCTAAAGGAACGTCTTGCTGATGAAACTGTAAAATCTATTAAGTGGGATTTCCAGTGCCCTGGCTCAGTTGACAACTAATTTGTTTTGCCTTTACCTAGCAGGGATTTTCCATGCAGTGGGCTCTTGTTTGCTATGTAAGTCATCCGAGTATTTGTTAGTGTCATAGCCAGAGCCAGATGATGTTTATTCTGCTAACATCCAGTTGGACTCCGGCAGAGCTCATTGAGGTCAGGGCTTTATTTATAGAAGCAGATATACATTGAGATTCATTCTCTTTCCCTTGCTGTAATCCACCTAAACTCATCCAAAATAGAAAGAAACATGCAGACATGCAAGTAGTATACTAATTGGGCCAGATCCATGAATTAGCACAGCAGCATAGAAGCCAATGGAAAAAAGGCATTTTAAAGCAGCTGAGGATCTCGTCTATTATTTCTTATGGGGAAAGGAAGGGAGGGGTTTAAAAACAGAAATTATAAAGAAAAAAGCAGAAACAACCAAGCAACAAAGCGTCCCAGCATGTGGCAGAACAGGTCTGTAGTGCAAAATCCCTTCACCAAGATCTGCAATTTCAACTACTTGTCTTTCCCTCCTGTGTTCCCAATCACTGGAAACTGCAAGAATCAAAGTGCAGAGAGCTCTAAGCAAGGAAAAGTAACAAGACTTAAAGCAATTTACCTGCTGAAACTGAGAAGACATTGTCAACGTACGCAGTCTGAGATAAAGCAAAGCAGAAGACAAGCTGCAGGTAAGATCCCCAGACAAGCGGGCTGAGGACCAACATGCTGGCTGTGCCCTGGCAGCTTCCAGCTCAGAGGCGCAAGGCTGCTTTGGGGATCTCTCTATCTCTACCCTCTCTCCCTCTCTGCCTTGCCTGCTCTCTGCCTCTTCCCTCACTGTGGGATGTGTGTGTGTCTGTGTGTGTACGTCTCCCTCTCC
>JAOEHY010002953.1:10573-44675 GCA_025447955.1 Psilopsiagon aurifrons | reverse complement strand
GCAGAGACAGGGCATCTGATCCAGATTGACCAAAGAGGTATTCCATAACATAGCACGTCATGCCCGGAAGGTAAAAACTGGGGGCAGGAACCCAGAAGAGGGGGGGTTCACGGCTCAGTTGCCGGGTGGTGAGCATTTGTATCCTCTTCCCTTGTATTTTCCTTGGTCATTATTGTTATTGGTGGTAGCAATAGTGATTTGTGTTATACCTTAGTTATTGGACTGTTCTTGTCTCAACCCGCAGGAGTTACACTCTTTTGATTCTTCTCCCCGTTTCCCCCCCCCCCCCCACCTTTTGGAGTGGGGGGGAAGAAGGAGGGGGAAGTGAGTGAACAAACTGCGTGGCTGATTTACAGCTTAAACTACGACACCTAATAGAAATATATCCCAGACACAGCAGCAGTCACGATATAGTACCTTGCAGTTGGCTCAGCATTATATGTATTAGCATCATAAATGTGCCATTATTATTGGAGAAACTGAATAAATAAGCAGCACTTTTGGACATATTTTACTGATTGAACAGGTCATCTCTTTTATTTGCTAAATGAAGGGAAACTGCTTTATTATAGAATTCTGTATCTTAGGTATTATGTTTCATATAGATCAACAGGTTCCACAGGATAGCTCCCAAAACAACTATGTTTAAGTCTGTGTTGTACAGTACTTTGTATATAAAAATGTGAAAATAATGGGGTTCTTAAAAATTTCTCCTAATGTGCATGCACTGTGTGCACACAATTCATAACTAAAGCCCAATAATTTAAAATTATCTTTGGTGAAACAGAAGGCAAAGACACTCCATGACTTTTTCACCTCAGTCATTACAGGTGTAAGACTTGCTACAGCAATTCCAGGATTTTCTCAATGAAACTATACAAATGTTCACACTCTTGATAATGTTTCATTGCTTTTTCCTCCACAGTCCTCCTGACTGACATTTGTGATAAGACTTGTGCATTAAATTTTTCTCAGTTAAACTTCAGCATAGTTACAGTTAAAACTGAAATACTGCTGATTTCAGCATCATTCCTCATTTAATTACTGGCTAGTTAATGGTACATATTGTGACTTATACATAGACTCATAGAATCATAGAATAGTTAGGGTTGGAAAGGACCCAAAGATCATCTAGTTCCAACCCCCCTACCATGGCTAGGGACACGTTCCACTAAACCATATCACCCAAGGCTATGTCCAACCTGGTCTCCACACTGCAGTGATGAAGCATTCACAACTTCCCTGGGCAACCCATTCCAGTGCCTCACCACCCTTACATTAAAGAATTTCTTCCTCATATCATGGTTTCAAATACTTACAAACTTCATTGGAGTGAATCTAAAGATTCATTGTCCATTGTTTTCTTATGTTTTTCTTCTGTTCTTCTGTGTTAGAGGTGATTTTGTGTTTTCTTTTGCCTATTTATTTGCTTCCACTTGGCACAATTTTATACTGCTGTGGTACAGTATTACATTGATTCAATTTCTGAATAAGATTGTTTTAGTATTGTCTGTGAACAGAAATACTGGAGTGGGTTAACTGATGAAAACAACCCTCATTATTTTTCCTGTTGGATTTCAGCCTTGCCCTCTCCAAAATCTATTGAATACAGAACTTCAGGAATCCACAGGGTCCTGCTTTACATGAGAGGAGAGCTACAGCAACATGCACAATGGAGATCAAAGAATCTTTTGCAAGGCGTGAAAAGAATTGGCATTAATTAATTTGTCATTTTTAGGATATCTTTTACATGGATGCATGTTACTTGCTCTAAAATCTTTACTAATCTGGTTTGCATTTTCTGAAGCCACCACTAGTACCCCTTCCTAGAGAGAACTTCAGATTTCATTTTAGATCGTTTTGAACCTCAAGTTTCCACTGAGTCAAGTTTTGGCCTTTTCTGCCTCTCACCCCACCACACCAGGAGCAGTCTGGGAGTGCACAAGAGGCTGGGGGGAACACAGCTGGACAGCTGACTCCAAATAATCCAAGGGATATTCCATACCACGTTACATTCTGCTGAACATATAAAGCTGGGGGGAAAAGAAGGAAAGGGGTACGTTCAGAGTGATGTCATTTGTCTTTCCAAGTAACTGTTATGCATGATGGAGTCCTGCTGTCCTGGAGATGGCCAGCCAATGGGAAGTGTTGATTGTCCTGCCAGCCCATGGGAAGTGGTGAATGAATTCCTTTATTTGCTTTGTTTGCCTGCGTGGCTTTTTGTTTTGCTTATTTAATTGTCTTTCTCTCTGTGATTCTCTTCCCCACATGAAGGGAGTTGGGGAGGGGGAAGGTGGAGGAGGATTGAGAAAGCAGCTGTGGGGCACTTAGCTAGAGTTAAACCATGACAAAGTCTTTCAGAAGATTCAAGATCTCTGCAAAAGGTCTTCCCCATCACCATCTTTTTTGAAGGTCTGTGGCCACAGATTTCATCTGCTTGGGTCTGTTGAATAGATAGCATACTTCAACATGATTTTTTGGCTATAACAGGGTTTCTGTCTTTTACTCAGTAATTAATCAGGAAAAAAAAAAAAAAAAAAGTAAAGTAGATTTGGCTTCAGAATTATTTAGCATGAATGGATTTTAGTGGGATAGTTTCCAGAATTTGCACTGTTATTCTTTGGAAAACATTCTATTTACGGACAATGAAACAGTGACATTACCACAGCAGGGAAGGGAAAGTGGAGAGATTGTTCTCAGTATGATCTGCTTGATTAAGAAGTAGCCAGTGACATGGTTTAACTGCATTTGCATACTAGTTTTTACTGCTATGGTTGATTGACAGTGGCTTGAGTATGAGCAAAAGATTAAAGACATCACCATTCGTTATGATTTGGGTGAAAGAAAGCCAAGAGAAAACGTGGGCAAAATAAAAATGGCAAGTCACTTGTAGACAGTAATCTGCATTCAAACTAAACAGTAGGGCAGACATTTCTCACGCCTTGGATATTTTTACTCCAGTGGGCATGCTATGAAAACAGACATACAAAGGGCAAAAGTTACACATCAAAATACAGGACCTTTTCTCTGTAGGAAGAAATATGGTTATGAGAAAAAACAAAAACTTTGGAAGAGCACACTGAGATAAGCATGGCATGTGATACCATGAAATTGAATCAGTTTCAGATGTGGTAGATTGCCCTAGTACAGAAAAAGATGAGACACGCTCCGTAATTCTGAAAACATGAGAGACTTGTCCAAAGAGGCTTAAGCTCTTTCCTGTCAACTCATCTGGGGACAAATTTCAACATTTGCTTCTGTCCCTGGGTCTGTGAGATGAAATATCTTAGGATAAGTCCCTAAACCACAGGCCTCTCCGAGATATTTCATCAGCATTGATATCCTAACAGGCCCTTCCAGCCTCCCTTTTAGAGGCTTAACCTCAGTAGAACAGCTCAGGATTACAGACTCCCCTTTCCTCCTTCAAGGTTTTAAGACCACCTTTAATCTTTACCACTTGAAGTTTGTCAGGGACATTCTTCAGTTCACAGTTTTCACATTTTTTTGAAGGAGCCAAAGCTTTGCATTTCTTTCCTTCGTTGCCTGTCTCCTAAATTGTTTCAGTGTAAGTATTTTAGTCAGGCATAGTAATATCTAACCTATGAACTAAGATATGCATTTAAGAAGCAAATGTAAACTGTGATTTAAAAATAAACAATCACTGTAGCGATGCACGTTGATATATTAGGACCATTTAACAGCATGTCAAAAGTCACCATTCATAACTTATAATTTAATAATATTTCACAAGTTGTAAGGTGTTGAAGGACAATGGAGTAATCAAATCACCTAGCATGTGAAATTTCAGTTGATTCATATAAAAGAAAATAGGGAAAGAAGAAGGAAAAGCAGATAAGAATTAAAAACCTGGGAATAAAAGTTCAGATAAAGGGTTATTTTCGGATATGTTTCATCACTGTTGACAGTATAGACCTTTTTCATTCACAGAATGAGTGGCATAACACTAACGTAAAAAAAACCTGCATAGATTAATAGTTAGACAAGAAAATTGTTAGAACTGAAACAGCAAAAATTTGTGTTACTCTGCTCAGCTTGACCTCCGTTAAAGGTTTAACTTGAAATTTTTTCTTGCTCTTGTTTCTTAAAATAAGTTTAACTAGTATAGCTAAATGCAAATAGCCAAATAATTTAAATATATATAGCACATCAATCTAGCAGTCTCGCAGTTGCTTTCACCAGGTCACTGAACTGAATCGAAATATTTATTTTAAATAATTATAATGTAGCATGACTTGGACTTCAGTGGTCTATTGGTCAATTTACTTGTAAGAATTACAGTGTTATATTCAGAAAGAGTAAAAGCAAGAAAAATGTCCACACGAAATGAATCTCATAAAAGAACTTGAAATTCATTTTTTGTGTTTCATAAATTATGGAATCTAAGGCCAGAGAAATATTATATTGTGCCATAGTATCACAGGCTATTCGCTTTCATCTCATTAAACTTCTTTCAAAACCAGTAGCTTGTCTTTGACTGAAGCATAGCTTGTGCTTACCAAAAGCACTTCTTGCAGAAAGGTTTCTCATCTTGATTTAAAGCCGTTAAAGAGGTGGAAAATTAACTGCCTTGTTCAGTAGCCTTTTCAAGGAGGTAATATCACTTTTTTAAAGTGAATGTCTCCCTTTTTTTAACCGTCAAGTACATGTCTTCAGCATCAAAGTTCTCCTTTTTTTTTTTTTTGTCTCCCCTAAACTAACAAATACTGTAGTAACCATCCATGGTTGTTTTTTTTTTTTTTATCTTTCGAAAGTATTTATCTACTGCACACAAGGCACCTTCTAATTTGATGGTGATAAATTAAGTCCTTTAGATGTATTAAGTCTCAGATTGTAGAAAATTAATATTAAATAATGAGATATTTTTCCTCAAAGTTTTAATACCCTTTTGAAAATATAAGGACCAGTTTTGTAACTAAAGAGATAAAAAGAGATGTACCTCTCTATAAAAAATACCTATGTACCTCTCTAATAAAAAATACAGAAATTATTGCATTTTATTGCCTTATCCTGTCCTCTCTTTATGTATCCAAAACATTTGTTAGTTCATTTTGCCACATCATCTCACTAGAGCAAATATCAGTGACAAGTCTATCCTAACACCTTTTCCAAGTCAGTGCCTTCAAGAGTGCCTCTTTTGCCATTACAAAAGAGTGCCTCTTTTGCCATTACTCTTCTCTTTAATGTGGAAATACATTCAATTTCCTTGTTTAATTCCCTTTGATTTTACAACGTAAAACTAAAACAGCAAAAACTGTTAGTGTGGTATACTGACCAAACAGAAAACAACAGGAATCTTGCAAACTACGCAGACTAAAAAAGTTAAGCCATTTTATGCAAGAGTAAAGTCATATGGTTGTTTAGCTAAAATAGTACTCCTATTCTCATTTCGTTTTAATTTCCAGAAAATTGTGTTAGAACACCAGCAAATAAATTCTTCAAAACTCAAATATGGCATTTTCTTAAGATATATTGTTGGAAAAAAAATGCTATTATTTTGCTTATCTTCAGAAATCACTATAGCAAACCAAAAACAATGCATTTGAATTGAACAATTCATTTCAAAATCAGAGAAATTCTGGGAAGACACCGTTCATTTGATGATTGCTGTGTTTGAGATGCTCTCTAAACATCTGTTCAAGGATACTGAAGTATATTAACAAAGTATGGGAGACTAAAAATTCATGAAGGAAAACTAAACAATTTAAATGGAACTTTTTTTTAAGTGCATTTTGTATTCGTTTTTTGTTTGTGTGTGGTTTTTTTTAATCTTGTTTCGCCTCACTTTGTTTTTCTCTGCTTTTTCTGTTTGTGGTCCAGTTTTGTTCCTTATGCTATCACCTGAACTTGAAGAAAACTTACTGTTTAGCAGTGGAAAACTTTAGTTAGAAATCTATTTAGGCTTTAGTTACAGTTCTATCGAATGCAGTCTTTTGCTATCAAAAACACTGACAGAGATATTTAGCCTTAGATACAGATGTCACAAAACCAGATTAATACTCAGGAATCACGGGATTCCCTGACCCATTTTGCCATTACAAACAAAAGCAGAACATTAACACAAATTAATCGTGTACTGAAGCATATTGCTAATCACTGATGTACTATCCGAAACAAAATTGAAGTATAGAAAAAAAAGGACACAAAGTCTCCAACACAATAAAAGATTAATTAAAAACTTTCTCCTGCCTAACCTTATTCATTAGACTACTATAATGACTGCTTGCTCAAAACAAACTTTTTAAATAAAAGCATGGCTAGTAAAAAAAAGCAATGTATGTACTTTTATAAGCAGGTTAAATCTAGGAAAGCTGAAAGGCTTATTCCTTTTAAGTCACTTTTTTTCAATAGCTCCACCATCAATTTTCACAAAATCACAAAATATCAAAATTTCTGCCGCATAACTGTGACTTGGTGCAATTACTTCTTATAAACTTGTTATCTATATTAATATTATCTCCCATACTAATGAAAATATATCTGATTAAAATAATTTCCTTCATCCAAGAAGTATGTTTCAAAAATCTAAATAAACATGCTGGAAGTATTTTTGCTTCTGAACATGTTTTGTGCATCTCTAAGTCACTGTTTCTCAATGCTTTTTAAAGGAAAGGGCACACAATCTTATAGCAAAATCCATACTTTTTTTTGTGTGATGATGTAACAATGGTTTTCATTAACAATCTAACAATAAATAAACTAAATATGAATTCATTATTTAATTTCACTCATCTATGTTTCTGTACATATCAGGATACATGTATGTTTAAAAATATCTATCTATAGACAGTTCTGACAATCTGTTGGTATCTAATAGAGTGGCAAAATCCTACCCCAGAATGTCCTCTAAAATAAGAACAGGTAACATATTTTAAAATATATGACAGAATTGTTTTTTTTTTTTATTAAGTATTATTCAACAGTTCACAGCGCTCAATCCACCAGTTTTGTAAATGTTGTGGTTTAAGCCATAAATCAGCCACGAAGTTTGCTACATGGAGAATAGAAAGAATGCAACTTGCACAGATTGAGATAAGAACAGTTTAGTAAATAAGGTATAACACAAACCACTACTGCTACCACCAATAATAATAATGACAAGAAAAATGCAAGGGAAGAGAATACAACAGCTCACCATGTATACCCAGCCCCACCAAGCCATGCACCCCCAGACCCTTCCAGGTCTCTGCTCTCCATTTCTCCATCCTGGGCATGACATGCTGTGGTATGGAATACCTCTTTGATCAGTTTGGGTCAGGTGTCCTGTCTGCATGAGGCTCTGAAAGTCCTTGGCCAGAACAAACATCACTAACCTATAACTAAAATCATTGGTGTTATCAGCACCTCTCCCAGGCCGAAAGTCAAAAACACAGTGCTGCACCAGTTACTGAGAAGGAGAAAAAAAGACTGCTACTGCTGAACCCATGATAGTAAACTTCAGTCTAAAAGAGATTTAAGACCTTTTTTTTTTATTATTTATCAGAGACTGGATGTTTGGGCACCCAAAACATTTCTACAAAATTCTTTGTATATATGGATTCACAGAAAGTGTCACACAGCAGTAAAAAAAAGAATCTGCGAGTCAGCCTGAAAATAAGAAATTGTGAATTAGTTTCTCTAAGTTAATATATAGAATGGCAGTTGCATTGAATGAATGTGAGCCATAATCACAACTAGAGCATCTTCAATGACATTCTTAATTCACTTTGTTCAACATGAGAAAAAAATAACAAAATCTATGCAGTCGAAAGTCCTACATTTATTGCAAAGGATTGTCCCCTTTTTTTTTCTACTGATTACCCCTAAGTATTTTAAGATCACAGGAGCAGAGTATTGGATGTGGAATATACATTTACAATTTTTTTCTCACTAAAGAATTTGTACAGATTATCTACTTGAATTAGGTTTATGCTTGAGTGTTTCTTTCAATTAATTCCGTCCCTGTGGATGGACTCTTTTTTGCAGCTGTCTAACAAATGTCTCATTTGCAGATAAATTCATACAGAAAACATAGAGACAGCACATTAAATTTAATTCTGACCTGTTCAGAGGTAAGAATTGTGCCCTGTAAAATGTCTTTATGGTCGATAGGCCTTTGGCTTCTCATTTTTTAAAGATAGCATCTTCCAGGCCTGGAGGAAAGCCAGGTAGCACACACATGTGAAGAGTCAATGACAACTCTGGCAGGCTGCCAAGCTACCTGATTGCTTTTTCTCCCCCTCCACTTCTTTTGTACGGCAGACCCTTGTAAAGGATGTGCTCTGGTCTCTAGAGGAAGCAAAACGTCCTTACCATAAATCATTCTTCAAAGAGCAAAAGGAAGGCAATATGTTGCTACAGTGCTTTTCTGTGTAGGGTTGTTTCAGGTTCCTGTGAAACACAGCTAGTTCTAAGAATATCAGGTTACAGCTGCCCAGATCCTGGTTTTATGGATGGGTAGGTTAACACAGACTTTTCAGTCTTCAGTGCTGAAATAAACTGCTGGTTAGGCCCTTAACTTAATGTTTCTGTGTGTTTTGGCCAATTTCTTTTCAAGAGCAAATTTAAAATAGACTTACTGGAAGCATGACGTTTTGAAAACTGCCTTCAGAAAGTCTTCACATGAGGAATGAAAAACACTGGTAGGATTTAGAAATTGTCTTTCAGTTAAATTGGCTGGCATTTATTCCACAGATATATGAATTCCTGAGACAATTGTTACAAGAAGATAAGAATACAAAGGTTTTGATGATTGTGTCCCTAAAAGTACAACTCATCTTTACATGAAAATCCACCCAGATGCTAGACAAAAGCAGACCTGGAAAAGTTGAGAGGAATTATGCAGCTCATTGTATATAAATTTCAAGTTACTGTTTATCTATGTCAGATGGCATATGGTTCCCAGTGGAGGGAGGTACATCATGGAAATGTATTTCCCTTTTTGATCCCTTTTCAATCCCTTTTCATTGCAGATTGTAGGATACAAAATGACTCATCTCACCTTTTGCCAGTTGTAGTTCTGGTAATCTTCTTGTGGCAAAAGTAACTTTGGGTGACAAATATCTAGGGACCCTCTGCCACCTTTGCAGAGCCAAATCATGCTGAGCAACATGCTTGCCCTGCTGTAGACTTCTGCTATGTCTCAGAGATACTAAATGTTGAAATATAAGCTAATGATTTTAGATGCTAATCTATTAAAAAAAAACACACACACAAAAAGGATGGAAAAATTCTTTTATAACTGATCATGGTGTCCCTGAGACTATGAAGAAAAAATTGCCATTATTACTGTGTTCAAGAGGCAGAATAAACGAAAAAGGCTGTCAAGAACAACCCCACCTAATGCTACCATTTTAAAAGATACTCTAAGAGATAAATTAAAAAAAATGTCTGGAGAATTAAGAACAATGCGTTGAAAGAAATAAATTGATGCCTGAAATTAATTTTTCCATTACTGGGAAAAGACTGCCCAAAAGAATCTAAGCAAATGCCTTATACAAGTGAAAGAAGACCACACATCAGTTTAATTAATGTGATTATAGTTGAGACTCCCACTGGACTAAAATCAGAATGCCCAATTAATATGAAGTTACAATTTTGTCAATATTTTAAAGTCTCAAATTGCTTCTATCTACGATCTTCTGGACTTCTACTTCATGTCATGATTGGGTCTCAAAACTATTCCATCTAATGGAGTTGTAGAGCATGGAAAAAGTTTGAAACAAATAAAGACATAAAGCTATATCATTCTGGAAACCTGCATTTTTCATCATTTTAGTTTGTGACTTTTTTATTTTCCAGTAATACAGCTAGGGAGGAAGTGGTGGAACACACAGTAGTCAAGTGATATGTTCGAAAAGAGACAAAGTTCATTCACAAAAGCCGCATTTGTTGTCGGACCACTGCCATGATTTCTTGGATTGCAAATTACAAAGGTACGTCTGTTCTGTACTTGCAGTCAGATTTATCCACATGCAAATGATAATTTTTCTAATTCTAGTTTCTGGGAGCACTGAACTATGGAAAGTTTAGAATTTTGTCATGGGTTCAGCAGTAGCATTCATTTTTCCCCTTCTAGGTAGCTGGTGCAGTGCTGTGTTTTTGACTTTTGGCCTGGGAACAGCTCTGATAACACCAATGTTTTCAGTTACTGCTTAGAATGTTTTGGTCTGGCCAAGGACTTTCTGAGTCTCATGCTCTGCCAGGGAGTAGGGGAAGCCAGGAGGAAGCAGAGACAGGGCACCTGACCCAAACTGACCAAAGAGGTATTCTATACCACAGCACGTCATACCCAGGATGTAAATAGGAGGGCAGGGACCCAGAAGAGGGGGGTTCACTGCTGTGATCGGGCTTGGTATCAGATGGTGAGCAGTTGTAATCTCTTCCCTTGTATTTCTCTGGTCATTATGATTATTATTGGTGGTAGAAGTAGTGATTTGCATTATACCTTAGTTATTGAACTGTTCTTATCTCAACCTGTGGGAGTTGCATTCTTTTGATTCTCCTTCCCATTCCCCCAGGAGCTGGGGGGAAGAAAGAGTGGGGAGTGAGTGAGCAAACTGCATGGCTGACTGATTGAACCATGACAAATATCAAACAGCTTTAACATTTAAATATCAACTTTGTTTTTACATTTTGACATTTGACTCTGTCATGGCTTCAGCAGTAGCAGTCGTTTTTCTCCGTCTCGGTAGCTGGTGCAGCACTGTGTTTTTGACTTTTGGCCTGGAAACAGCGCTGATAACACCAATGTTTTCAGTTACTGCTTAGTAACGTTTACTCTGACCAAGGACTTTCAGAGCCTCATGCTCTGCCAGGGAGGAGGGGAAGCCGGGAGGAAGCAGAGACAGGACACCTGACTCAAACTGACCAAAGAAGTATTCCATGCCACAGCATGTCATGCCCAGGATGTAAAATCTGGGGACAGGAACCCAGAAGAGTTTGTTCGTGGCTCAGCCATCTGGTGGTGAGCAGCTGCATTCTCTTCCCTTGTATTTCCCTTGTCATTATTATTATTGGTGGTAGCAACAGTGGTTTGTGTTATACCTTAGTTACTGGCCTGCTCTTGTCTCAACCCATGGGAGTTCCATTCTTTCAGTTCTTCTTCTCATCCCCCCGGGAGTGGGGGGAAGAAAGAGGAGGGAGTGAGTGAGCGAACTGTGTGAGGTTTAAGCCACTATCAATTGTAAACAGCCTTTGAATTCTTATCTGAAAACTCAATTTTGTGGTCATCTCCATAATAAAATTTGAGGGTTTTTTTTGGGTTTGGTTTGGTTTGATTTAGATTCTTTTTTTTTTTTTTTGTTTGGCTTTTAATTTTTTCCTGGAGGGTAGGGGGCTGGGCAGGAGAGCTTTTTTTAAGAAAAAAAAAAAAAAAGGTAAAAAGATTTTTGGATTTAATTTCTTTCTTAATTTATTTCAGTGAACTGAAAGATACATATGAGATTCAAGGCTGTCTAAGGTTCTTTAAAATAAGAGTCTTTTTATTCATTGACAAACATTTCTATTCAAGTAATACACAGGGAATGTGTACAGCACATGTGGAGATTGAAATGCAGTCTATAGTGCTGCACTATCTATCTGAGATTGATATCCCTTCTCTCTCAGCAACTACATATTCCAGATTTAGTAAGGATTAAATCTTTTCCTGGTGATAAAGAATGACTGTGGAGTAGAAAGGTCTTTTTACCATTACTCAATTAATACCCTCTTGTGATTAACTTCATACTCCTTTGCCTGCATTTGCTTCCATAAGTTTAACTTCTACTGCAGCTGTGGCACAACTTTCAGCTGGTGTTCACTGGACAACTGAATAGTGTGAAATCATGATTTTATGTCCAGTTTATGCAGTAATGTTTTAAACAAACATTGTTTCCTCATTAAGTGTTGGACCTATCTTGACTTTGTAACAGATGGTACATCTGTGTTGTGTTCTATCTGCTGTCAAATAACACTAATGCCTAATGTTTGGCCTAAAAAAATGTTCAGGCAAGGTTTAAGACATTCTAGAACAAATTTTGGGTTTGAATATGATAGAATTGGCTATGTTGTTCTGTCAGCACTGTCATATAGGCTTTCAGGTGACTGAGCCAACTGAGATGTGGATTTAAAATCCCAGTTTCATGCTTTAAAACAGAAGGTGGAATTTTCTGGCAGTCTACTTTTCCATTCAAATTAAAACCATGCAGGTGTTTGGTTCGAAAATTGCTGCATGCAGTAATTTTCATACAAACAGTAATTTAGGTAATTAACCTCTTCCTTATTCTCACCCATATTTGTACATTGGCTTCCAACTGCCTCAGAAAGACTCCTAGGATGGTCACAAAAGATAAGGAAAAAAAGAAGAAAGGAAGAACCTAAAACATTCATATGTTCACCAGTAAATATATACATATGATACTGTTGTCAGAATCACCAAAAAGTTGCCAGGGTCACAGGAAACAAAAGCAAATTCTCAAATTTAACCACTATCTTATACCTCCAAGGTGCAAAATACTTCTCATCAGATTCCAGCTGTAAACAAGGGCCTTTTCAACACTTTGGCAAGTCCAGCATCTGCTGCCTCATCATTTATTGACAAATATTTTTCCCTCTACTCATTTTCTTTTTTTAAAAAAAATTTGTTTATCGAAAATGATCTGGTCAGGTGTAGGCAATAGATATTCCAAGGAAGTGATGTATCCAAAGAATAGTTGGCATGTTTCTGAAGTGGCAGTGGGATTTTTGGTTGATTTGAGGGGCAGGTGGATTTCAGCTAACATCGGAACACTGCAGAATGATACTTCTAAACATCAACAGTTTTATCTATGCCTTATCAAAGCAAGAAGAGAGACTCCTATTAATTTCACTAGTTCATTGATTGAGTCTGCACTAAAGCTAATGCAGGATCAAGATGTGAACTACAGCCCAACTTTATATTTTAAATTAGGTGCATGCTACGTTCTTACCTGAGGAAATTGCCTCAGTAGCTGAATTTGAGAAGACGCAAGTATGTTTATAGCAATACACATGCGGAAAGTCTTCTATATGCATGCAAGTGCTTAAGAACTTCGTGAACAAGTGAGAATTTGAAATAATAGAAAGCAATGTTAACTGCCTTTGTTAATGAGTGGTCTGATTTTAGATGACCATATTAGCAAAACAATAAGCAGTTTTGCTTGTTAGAAATAAACGATTTCCACAGGAAAAGGACCAAAGGTTCAACTTCAGCCCTGGGTCCAGTGTCACATACTGATGCAAATTTATTCAGTTTCTCTGTGCAGACCTTCTTCTAAAAAGAGCTGGCTGCAGAAAACCTGTGGTAGCCAATGCACAGGAAATAAGTAGCTCCAGATTATAATAAAACATTTCATACTGGAAGAAAAATCTTTATTTGAGAAACTGCCTGTTGCCTGTTCTATCATTAGTGTAATTTATAACAGCTGACATAAGAATAGTATGCACTGGACCTTGCTCAAACAATTTAAAATCACTTCTCCTGCCTTAAACAAACAAACCCATGGCATAATACACTTGAAGGTCTTCTGCTGCTCCTGCTCATTACAGCAGACTTTTATAATCCAGTGTACCTAAGTTTGCATTGACTTTAGAAATAACTTCCTGTCAATGTAGGAATTTTGAAAATAGCAGAGAGCTAGATAAACTTCATAGATTAAAAATAAAGAAATCAAGGTTGCCATCTCATCATGTATACAAATGATACTGGAATCAAAGAAAAACACTTGAGAATGTGCTGAGAATGAAAAATATTTCCCAATCACTATTCTTATAGCAGATTTTTTTTTCAGAGAATTATATCGGCTTTATTCCAATCTAAACTTAGTCACAATTTGAAACCTTTATCTTTCTTCTAGGAGAATTCCTAATTTTCCTATTCTAATATTTTATTCTGTATAATTTTTATAGAACTAGATCCCTTCTCAGCTTTAATTTTGCCAAAAGAGTAGAAAATTTTCAGTTGTCCGTGTTATTTATACGCCTCTCTACTACCCCTTTTCAATTTTTATTTCTTAGAATTATGAAGGAAGTTCCAGCAAGGTCTTGCACAATAGCATCTCTTCTACAGGGGCCTCATTTGAAATTTCCTTGAGTTTGATTTGCTTTTTACTTTATCATAGAACAGAGTAACTCCATGACTACACAAAACAGCTAGGATTTTCTCCTCATCTGTCATTTCCAATGGTTTTCAGCTTACAGAGAAAAATCATGTTATTTCATAAATGATATTGCACTCCACACCAAAAAAAAGAATTTTGTCCTATATATATTACTAGTAGACTGAATGCTTCGACTGAGTCAAAAGGGTCAGCCATTTCTTCCATCTACAAATTATATACAAATATGTAAAGCAAAAGTCTATTTGTCAGTTATCTGTAATGTGATAGGTTTTGACTTCACAGTCAGAATCAAGGTTCTGTTTGTAAAAGGCACTTTGCAAATACAGAGAACACTTCCTTGAGGAATAATGTTCAAGAAACTGATGCTGTATGTATGCAGATACATGGCGAGATTGCTTACAACTGATTATTACAAGTGCTGGTGTGAACAATCACTGTACAGAATTTAAAATTTCTGTGCTGTGATTATAAAGGATTCTAGGATATTTTCAGCTCCTTAGTAAGATGTTTTTCACTCCCAAAGCAAAATTTAAAGTGATCAAAGTCTGAATTCTTCAAAATCACTTGGAGTTGTCCTCCAACACAACATCTGATTAGTAAATTCGTATTTCTTGTTCCAATTGTACATTGTGCATCAGGACAGGACTGGAAAAGTTCATCCAAAAAGCAATTCAGTCTGAATTCCCAAATTTAAGAAAGTTGTTGTTCAAAGAAAATTTTATCTTGACAATTTGTCTTTCTATCAGATTATTAATGGAAAGAGAATGCAATATTAGGTGGCATGTAACTGACTGGAAAAAAAAAAAAAAAAAAAGAGGAAGAAAAGAAAATCCATGTTTGCTGTGAAAAAACTTACCTTTTAATTGACAGATGTAAAGATACCAAACCAATAGTAAAACGACAAGTTCAACATGAGTGAACAGTGTGCAACTGTGTCAAAGCAAGACAACAGGATGCTAGATTACATCAATGAGGGCATCAGCAGCAGAGACAAAGATGTCATTATCCCACTCTACTCTGCACTTGGCAGGCACACCTGAATACTGTATTCACTTCTGGTCCCCACTACACAAAAAAGATACAGACAGGCTGGAAAACGTCCAGAGAAGGGCCACAAAGATGGTCAAAGGACTGGAAAGCCTGCCTTATGAAGAAAACCTGAGAGAACTGGGTTTGTTCTGCCTCATGAGTAGAAGGCTGAGGGGTATTTAAAAGATGTCTACAAAGAAGATAGACACTCTCTTTTATAAGGAGTCACATAGAAAGGACAATGTGCGCAAGTTACAAAGGAGTAATGGATGCAAGTTACTCCTGGGGAGATTCTGACTGAACAATAGAGGAAAATTTTGCGCAATGAGAACAATGAGCCTTTGAAATAATCTCCTCAGGGAAGTGGTGACTCCACTGTGTCCAGCTGGACACTTTTAAGATTCAGCTGGACAGGGTGCTGGGACATCTTGTCTGGGTCATGATTTGCCTAAAAAGATTAAACTAGATGACCCTCGAGGTCCCTTCCAACCTAGTATTCTACTATGATTCCAGGAACTCTAGCATGTATGTAATAGACATCATTTTGAGGAAGAAGGTGGGCTAACAGGCTGTGGAACAGCATCTTCCGGTTATTCCAGATTCTTCAATAAGACTGCAAAACATTCTTATCAGATTCCCTTCTGGCAATCAAAATGAGCATAAAGATATTCCTGCATGAAATCTTAACTTTCAATTCAGTCACAGGTGTGTGGAAGTAAGGACAAAAAGCTAGTGGCAACTATTTCACCACCCCCTCAATCATGGCAGCCAGCATGATTCAATATATTACTACTATCTGCAGAAAAAGTATTTGGAAACGTGGATCTGGTATTGGATCAAAACATCAGCCCAGCACTAAGTCACTAGAAATAGAGATAATGGGTAATATTTAAGTGCTGTTCATTCAGATTTACTGAATTTCATATGTAAGAGCAGGTAGCCCACTCTCAGAACTGTAGTCAGATCCATTTTACAAACATGGATTTTTCCCTTCTTCACTCCCTCACACTTCCCCACACCTCTCCCCTCTTTACACAGAAATTAGGCAGAAATGTGCTGCGGACTGTTTGACATGCCTATGGACTTCTTTAAAAGTGGATTTTATTTCTAGGACTCCTACCTGAAATTGACAGCACACTTAATTAAATAGGAAATAGAAATCCATTTAAATGCTCACTGAGAGAGCAAGAGCAATGAGCCATCGCAATATCTAATTCACATAATACTGAGAGTAAGTGCATAGGAACAGTGAACGTAAGCTGATGGTAACTTATATGAGCTCGTCCTTGTCAAGGAACCCATTAAGGGAGATAAACCTGAGAGACACGACTGGATTACTGAAATTTCTTGTGTAACATCAGAGCTAATAAAAAAATAACACAAATGCGTTATATAATCAGAAGCAAGCTGAATTCCGTCAATTTCCTGCACACTTTCTATTTGCCCTATATGTACTCCTACTACATGTATGGGTCTTCTAGCAACAGAAAAGAATCTACCTTCTTTCAAAGCATTCTTGAGGCAGGAATGTCCAAAACTATTTTGATACAGCAGGGATTTTAGACCCTGAAATTTGAAACAATGGTGACCATATAAAAACCAGTGCAGTAAGGTTTAATTAAATAAAATTAACAATAAAGGAAATCCATTCATGAGGTGCTCGTTATATTCTAAAATTAATACAGTAGATTTACATTGTTTGAAGTAGATGCACCCAGAAAAAATTGCATAAAAAGTAGACCTATATAAGTCTATCTAAGTATATTAGATGATGTTCCACCATCTAATGAGGAAACCAGGATTTCTCCTTGACAGCTACAACTCCTCTAAGCCCATAAAAAACACATGCTCCATCTGTCAAGGAAACATTAATTTAGAAGTCTTCAAGAATACATTTTGATGTATTTATGCACAGTACCAGCATATATCTGGAGAGTCAATATAAATGTCTCAATTCCTTCCTGCAACTAAACGTATCCTTTAAAACAAGTGCCCTGATTATAAACTCTGATTTTTTAGCTGTTGTGCACCTCTTTGCAAAACTGATCACGCCAATCTTTTCCATGGACAAAATATTTTTTTAGGTGGAGGATGTATTTTCATAATCCTCGTCAAATCAGTCTCACTATCTGATACATAAGATAATAGGGAAGAGAGAGAAGCAGTGTAAATGTGTGAAATACACATATTAGTTGCACTCATAGCAGCAACAACAGAAAGACAAATATACTGATTAGATTAACTACATCAATATTTTGGACTGGGAAGTAAGCGCACAACTTAGCAGGGAATGCTATGCTTTCCATCATGCAGGATGGAAAACTTAGGATTAGCAAGTTCTGTGATTCATCCCTCTCCTATCAACAGTCAGTAGTTGGTCTAAGAAGATCTGAATTTAGTACATCATTCTGTTGGTTTTAACTTGGTTCATTATGCAGAAAGCGCACCATACTCTTTTCCTAGCCAGGCATACACTTGGATGGCTACTAAGCTAATATGCAGGCGGCTTTTGAAGGGAATGAATTCTAGTTGAATAGCTAGGAGCAGAGGTGACAAAGAGCTAGAGGCCTGGAGGTTTCCTTCTATCAGGAAGAAGGTTGAGGCAATGCTGTGACTGGAACTTATGAGCCTAGGCTATGAAACCTAGTGTATGAGCATAGGCTAAGCATATCAGGAAAGAGGACTGATTTTCTAAGCTTAGAACAAAGCATGTTTAACGTTACATAGTTATGTTACACTGACTTTTCTCAGCTGATCATGCTAGCCACTCAGCATATTAAGCATAAGTAGTTAACATGCTGTAAGCATATTGGTTTTTTCATCCCCCAGGTCACTGCACAGTTAATGAGGCTGTTTGAAGGGGAACAGACAAGCATAGGAGAGCCCCTCTTCAGAACAGCTCCAGATTTCTGATTCAAAAATATATTTGCAAGATACTGGTTTAAATGTCAAAAGTATATCACAGAAGAATGCTCCAATCGGTTGAATAAGGAGAGACATCAGTCCAATATCTTCCATAAATTATTTGGAGGAGTACTCAAAGAAAACTGGATCAGCCCTTCTACATGTGACAAGGAGCTGAATGCTGCATCTAAATAAAGATACCTACAGTTATTAAAATTGTAAAATAAATATGTCGCAGTTGGCACGTTAGCTGACAAGATCAGTAAACTGGTGAAGATATCATCTGTATGACACTAAAGACAACATCTGATTTGAAATGAAAAGGAATCTATAGGGAGAAAATATTTAAAATTATATAAGGCATGTAGAAATGCTCCTTAAATGCCATGCTGAACATGTTATACAGTTTCAAAGTAAAGTAATATGATTATCTGAAAGTATATGAAAGCTATGCTGACCTTAGGTAATCTGTATCAGCGCAAAGAATGCATGTAAGTGCTTGATATACTTCCTTTTTATGTTATCTTTAATCTTTTGTACCAAAATCTGCATAAACTCACTTCAAAAGGATTTCATAGTAAATCTTTGCAACAATTAACAACAGGTTCTTGCTTTAGCAGATCATCAGCAGTGGGAGATTGCCTGATCTGAGGAGCAATACAGTGACCTGAAAGCTTCAGTCCAGAAAGCATCTTTGCTATAACGCCTTCTCAACATACACAAACTAGTTTTATACACCTGGTTTGTTGATGCATTCTGCCATCCCACTCACCTTTTACATCTCAAAGTGAATGCTGCTTTGAAGATGTTAAGGGAATAGGCTTGATTTTCATATTATTTCCTGGGATTTGGGGAGTGCAATTGTTAATCTATTGAAAAACACATTCTCGTTATTTCCATAAATCATAATCTGAGTTTACTTTGCTCTTATCAGTTTTCCTTTGACTTATGAATTCTGTTTTTCATTTCCTCTGAGCTCTTTTACTAATTGACAGGTGGTCCTGATGTGGTTCACTACAGCAAGCTCTCTCAGGTTACTCTCTGACTCTCCAGATGTTTAATTTCTTCATTTTTATATGCTTCAGTGGCTTTCTAGGCTACTTCTCTCTAGCACTGTTACATTTATCTCCCTCTTTTATTATTTTCTCCCATTGGAAAAAGCTATTTGGTTGTTGTTGTTTCACATTTAAATTAAATCCCCTGGCATTGGATTCAGGATTTTAAAGAATCCTTCATAAGGCTAGTCATGGGAAGCCTTCAAATCTCAGCCCATTTCCATATACAACAAGAACATCTTTGTGACTTTACATATAATTATGATGCTTGATACTACACCATCCTCAATAGTCAGCATTACACTGTGATCCCCACTGTGACTCAGGTTCTTTAAATCAAAGACATGCAGAAAAAATTATGAAAGGTGTATGAATGCTGTAATGGTCTCAAAACTTTGGGATGGGAAATGCATTTCATTTATTATCCTGGGCACTGTAAATCTTTCTTTTGTTTGATATGTATGACACCTGGAATGACAAAATGTTCAAATCTGTAGCATTTTGTCAAGGGATCGTTTTACAGTCTCTGTATAAAGAACATAATAATTGTTCTGCAACACATGAAGCCTCCTGTAAATTGTTTAATGCTGCCAGCTTCCCTTTATTAAATTCTTCATGCCATAGATCTGTGAACAACAGCTTTTAAGATGGCACTCACTTATTTTAATACATTACAGAGCACTTGGCAGCCTTGAATTAAGTTGATTTACTTCCTGTTCTGTAATATGCTTCCTAACATTCCTAGGAATATACCTGCATTCAGCTAAAATGTAAACCTACAAATGTAAAAAAGCTAACCTATTTTATTTACCATTTTTGATTGATAATAATTTTTAATTGTTGCTCTCCAACTTCATGCAGTGTTAAAACTTAAATTCAGTTGCAGAAACCACTGGTAAAGTTCCACAATTCTTAAGGCATTTGGAAGGATCCATATAAAAAAATGCTTCAAGGGAACCCTTTCTTCCAGCATTTCCCAATTCAAAAAGCCTGTTTATGACAAACTTCTTGACAAGATTTACAGACATGCTAAACTTTGAATTGTTCAGATAAGCTTTGCACAAACTTCTGAACTCAGCATTCTGGGGCTTACCACTCATTGCTTCTCTCCAACTCGAGGAATACCTACTTGGGGAGAAACATCCATCTTCAATTCATAATTGCCTTAGTTACTAAGAGAAAAGAACTTTCAATAATAGAAATAGGTTTGGTTTTTTTCTTCTAGTTATACCTCAGTTACTCTAAGAAGATAATGCAAGACTATGCGCTTAATTAAGAACCAGACCAGTGTTTTTCAAAGGGTATACTATGCCAGGATCATAGTAGTCTATGATTCCCTCTTCTAGTTTTTCTTATGGATTTAGAGATCATACACATGTAACTGTGCTTTCTACTATTCTCCTGAAAAGAATGGCTAAGTTTTCAAAAGCTTGACATTAAATCCATTAGCAAAAGTCCATTATCAACAGCCTCCTTTTGTAGTCCTAAGTTACCTCCTAACCACAAACTAAGCGAAGGCTTTTCACGCAGTCATTAGCTTTCCTCATGCTTTCATCATATGCTTGCTGCTAGAAGTGAGTTAATGAGCAGAAGTATACAAAGTAAAATTTCTAGGTTAACCAATGCCTGGTAGTGTTGTCTATCTGTGCAAAGAACTTCTGTTTGATTTTTAACATTTTCTGGGACTATCATGAATTGAAATAACCAAATGTCAGATATTCAAGTAACTTTTCCAGCATAGATTGTTGTCTTTCCATTGCAATACACCGGTTCAGGTTAACAGTCAGTATGAGCAAACAAACTCCATGTGCCCAATGAAAAATTAGTTTGAATAAAATTTTTCAGATTTAATCATGAATGCATGACATTACCAGAAACTTTAGTCCTTTTTTTTTTTTAAATATGACCTGCTTTTTTTTTTTCTTGGTACCAGAGAATACGTGATCTGGGGGGAGGGGAGGGAACGAAGGGAAAAATAAAGCAAAACACAATTTTAGAAGTCATGTTTCTCTATCTTGAAAGTGTGAAGTTTCACAATGTAAATGAAGCCCAGCAAAAATAAATAAGTGCCAGAAGCTGTGGCATCAAGAGTAGATATGTGGGAGCACCTGTAATAAAGAAGATGGAAAGAATGTGGGTATTTATTGCCAGGTCCAAATTTGCAGAAAAATCAGAAGTTTGTGGCTGAAATTAAAGCCAACACTTGATGGTGAAATTATTTCAGACTGATATAATTTTTAGATCAAAAGGCAAAAATATGGGTTTTCTTTTTTTCCTTTTAACCAGCCAAAAATAGTCCTTCATCAGAACAGTAGTGAAGACAGAATGAAGTGTGAAGCCCCTCTGCAGTACCAACCTTAACACGTACCAGTCTGTGAAAAGCAACATTTGGTTTCTTAAAGAAAAAATAAATTTGAACAAAACAAATGAAACAGGAGACATCACATATCTGTTCTTACTTTGTTCCTGAGCTGCAAGTCTCCAGATGCCTGCAATGAATTTGAGTGTTATATTGAAATCTAAGATACCACTTGAATATAACTGTATGAGATGGTAGCTGAAACAAATATTAAAAATTCCTGAGCATCTTTAAAGTCACAAGAAATATTTTGAAATTTTCTATACAAAGTACCTGATATGATACTCAGTCCTTATATGAAATTGTTGAAAACATTATTATGGATGTTCCATGCATAAAATAGTGCTCATGCAAAGCACACTTGCCTAACAAAACCAAAGTGGAGAAAGTAAAGGAAGTTTTACATAGTTTATCATATTTATATGACTGTTACAACTGTTATATTCACATCATGGCTGCGCGAATCTTAAGCAAGAGGCTGCTAGCATGTTAAGTATCCCACTTACTGTCTTTTCCTGCGTTTATTTATTTAATGAATTGGGGGGGGGGGAGGAGGTTCTTTCTTCTCATCTGAGGGAGCAGACACCAGCAGCAACTTTCATTCTAAGTTGCATTTTTATGTAACAAGAAGTTTAAATAAACTAGAATTAAAAGTTTGTTATTTCTGTAGTCTGCTTAATGACAGCTTCATTAAATGGTAGATGTCTTTTCTATACAGATCAAGTCCTGGAAATGAAATATATAAACCAAATAAAATAAAAATTAAAAAAAAAAAACAACTTGTCGACAGCTTTTAAGTTAAAAGCAAGGAAAAGCACACTTCAGCCTTTCTAAATCAAGAGGTATGCATGCAATCTCTCATGCAATCTCTCATAAAAGAATATACTTCATGAAAAATTATCTTGGTTCACAAGTGTAAAAATTCAGAAAAATTATTCCTCTTAGACTTAATTTTTGTATCCACTGTGCAGAATGTTTACACTGGAGCAGTACATCTGGGCTTCCATTGTATTCAATGGAAATTCAGTCTTCGGGTACAGGTTATCCTAAGACAGCCAGTCAGAGGAAAATCCAAGCAAAAAAGAGGCAATTAAGTTGAAACAGAGATAACAGACCATCACACACTCTATCAAGGCAATTGAGGCCCATGGACAGTTTTAATTTTCATGAGGAAATATGTCATTTAATAACTCATTTTAATAAATTTTACCTACCACTGGGAAATATTTTCTCACACATGCAAAAAACTGTTCAATAAACTCATTACTCTCTCCTCTATGTCCAAACACTTGTTTTCTTCCAACAACTGGCAACAGGCAGCACAAGGTATCAGAAGTGGACAAAACTAGCTAAGTGAGGATTCCCTGGTTAGAACAAAACTGAAATCTGGCATCTTGTGAACTAATTATGCCCATTAACTTTGGCATAGGACACGAGAGGACTCCTCATTTGGCAAGAGAACAGACTGCACTGTAATAATTAACAGCATGCATTTACAACCCTATGTGGATCTGTAGCTATTCCTAACTTTGTGTAAATTAAATAGTCCTGATTCTGTTAGACTGAGAAAGGGTAAATGTTAAAGACAATCAGGGGGGCCAGCTTAGTCTGGAACAGCTCATCATTCTTTCCTGTTCAGAGCCTACTTAAGTGCAGGATACCTGAGCTGTTATATTTTTGATTGATAATGTCATCTACTAGCACAGATCCACATCATTATACTTGCAATCTATCTTGTTCATGAGGTTATTTAATAAATGGCTACCTCTTGGTAAGATAGGCATAATCAATGTGCATAAACTAATTTTTTTATTAGTTATAATTATACGAGGTCACTTTTATTGGTGCAGCTAGGTTGATAGATAGCTCTGTAATTGTTTTCAAAGACACAGACAGCTATAATACAATCAAGTAACAAAGGATTGATCCTAGCTCCATCAAAATCAATTGAAACTGATGACACACAGAAAGTGACAGAGGAGCTCAATAGACATTGAGATAAAGCCTAACCTAAAACCAGTTCACACGCACTCCCCATTTCTCTCCAAATTCTTGGTTTGCTCAGTATTTAATAAAAAAAATCTTTAAAAAAGTTCAAGTGGCAACACTTTTATAACAACCTAAAACAACACAGATATTTTTAAAAAAAGACATCAACACGGTCTTGTCAATAGTTTGCATGTTTGTTGATGCTACAAAGCAGAAAGGTTAAAGTGTTATGTAAAATGGAGAAAAATCTAACCCTTTATTTCAATGTGACAGATGTACTAGCCTTGAGCACTAACAAGGCATAGCTAATTACTGATACAGTTGCAGAAAAGGCACTCTGACAGTCATGATCTATGAACAAATTTGTCTTCCAAGTGACAAGTCAAACAGAGGTTACAGAGGATCCTAGGCATTGCCAGTAAGGTGGGTGGTTTATAAAAAAATTTTGCACTTTCATTTTTATTGCTTCAGGGGAAATATTCTACCTTCAACTCAAATGATGTCTGAGGCCTTTTCATGCTCATACTGTTTCCATTAAAGGCAGCAGTATTTTTTTCTGTACATTGCCAAGAGGTCTTTAATCCAGTAGTTTCTTAGAATCTCATTTTTCCTAAATTATTCCATGATTTTTTATGACAGAGTATCTGTTTTAGAGAGACTAACTGATGAACAATTAAATCATACGTTATAAAAATAACAACACAGCTTTAAAAAAAAAATTAATCTATTAAAATACTGTAGGTAAATCTATTTTTAAAGTGATTGTTCTTTAAATATCTGAAGCCTTATATTGTCCTGTCATTTCAAGTACAATGAAGATTCTGAGAACTTGCATTCTGTTGAAAGTAAATTTCAATAAACTAACACTAAAGCACAAAATTAGATAATCCTGTTAAAAATTCAATTTTTTACAAGTATGATAACTGAAATAAAGTGAAAACTGCAGTTAAACAGTATTTCCATTATCTTTGAAGTCTACAGACCCCATTTTTAAAGTGTTTCATTATTGACATGAAAGCATTCTCAATTTCCTAGATTTCAGAAGTGTTCAGGTAAGACCAAGTAAATATCCTGTCCTTTATCAAGGTGAAATAGTTATTCCTATTTACAATAAATGTGAATGCACATTCCTGATGGAGAATCAGTTTTCTCACTGCTACACTGGCAGGTGTAATATGAGGACTGAAATATAACAGTAATATGAAGGACATTTACAGCCCTAAAGTAAACACATTAGCCATATTTATTTAAAAAACACTAGAAATCTCCCATAAAAGCTATCACAATGCCTTTTGGTGTGATAAGATTAAATCATTCAAGTCAGATCCCAGATAGGATTAGGCTTCCTGGCACAAAGCATTACAGCAATTTAGTGTTAGGCAGTGAGCCCAGGAGTGTAATTCAGGGATTTCTTGCATTCCCACATTCCATGTATAATGAAAGGGGAAAACTGGCACTTCACAACAGGATACGAAATATGACAAGAAAAGAAACACCTAAAACAGGGATTATGAGCACCAAATCACCAGCATAATGAAACTTCATTTCTCTTTTCTGTATTAAGTTCTCGTCTCACCATATTACTGAGGTGAAAACAATTTCCACAACATTTTTACTTAAATCATAGTTGCAATATTTTGCAATGATTTTTCATTACACTCAGAAAATGCAGCAGGAATCCTCAGTTCCAGATTATTGTTGGTTTCACAGATTTCAAATTCACACTTCACACTTCTGATATTAATCAGAAGATACAAATCATTAGGAAACAAACCTATCCTTTGTTTGTTTATTCCCCTTTCATAAGTCTTGTGGCAATGACTGCACAGAAATGCAGCTGCAGTTAAAGCAATGAAGGATCTTTCTTCCTGAGTTTTGTAGCTTGTTCTTTAGGTCATTCGTAGAGAAGCTTTGAACTAAGAACAACAAAGAACCCAGGTCTCCCATTTTATGGATAGTGATTGTAATCACTACCATTGTGCAAAAGTTAAAACAACTCTTACCTCAATGTCTTGAAGCAGGTGGTGCAGATGATAGTATGCTCTGAGTTCAATTTGGTGTTATGCATGTTCAGTAGAGGCAGAGGCTGCTTGTGTCAATAAATTGAAGGATGCTACTCATGCAGGAGATGTGTCTAAACATCCATGTTTGATCAAGGCAACACTTCCAGGCATGCTCAAAGTCAGGAGATTAGGTACCTACATCTATAGCTTATAACCAAGAAATTCAGCAGGCATCTTCTAGATTTCTTCGCAAGTTTCCTAAAATTCAACTGAAGAACTTGAGTGCTTTCAGTTTCTTTCTGAAGCAGCATACACATTAAAGATAAAGAGCATTTCGTTTCAAGAGTATAATCTTTCCTTTTCATATACATTTTTCAACTGATATTTAATCATATGCCCAGTTTTTGTTCAGCAACACAAGTTTCAGCAACTCAGCAGAACTGAGTTGACAAAAGTTAAAAATGGGATTGTTTCTTCTTCAGATTTACATTTTTATATCTTGTGCATCACATCCCCCATTTACCTATCCAGTTGCAGTATTACAGTATAAGAAATACTTAGACGAGTTTTTACACAGTAATTGAATATCCTGATAGTGGATGTTGAGTGGTGTATTCTTGAACATTAGAGAAGACTATTCACAAAGACCCTTGGGACAGCGTTAATTTCTCTAGTATTCCTCATTCTCCAGGGGACCTGTGAAGATGCCCATGCTATTTTGCCCCCAGATGTGTAAAACAAGAAAGTCCTCTGCCTAACTGGGACTTACAGATGGCAGTCTACAGATCATGTGTAAAAGAGGAAGTTGTAGCATATTTCTTGCATGTTGCAGGAAAGAAAAGGATGGGCATAAGTATGACTTCTATAAAGAACCCGTTAAAGTAGGTATCACTACCTCTTCAAACCTGCCCGTCTCCAGTGCTGCATGAGTCATAGTTAACAGCTGGGGACTGTACACTAATGACATTATGGAAACGTTGTCAGCTCTCCAAACGGGGAAGGCTCCAATTGAGTTTTGTTAATTTTACTGACATATTCCTTCCACCTCATAAATGTTCTCTTTAAAATGAGCATGTTTCTGAATGGCTAACATAACAAAATCCAAACAAACAGGACCTCCCAGACTAAGTAAAAAACTAAGAGCTCTCTCTTTGCTCTCTACAGAGGCTAAATGCCTGAACCACAATGTAAATCATGAATATGAATATGCATTTTTCTTTTATGCTAAGCTTTAACTAGATAGATATTGCTGATAATATTGGTGTAATAACACCCTTAAGTTAAACACCCATTCCTGACTGAACTGCAATATTCTCTGTCCTCTCAGCTATAACAACACAATGCTGGGGCCACACTGTAAACAGGAATGGTAAACTAATCCAGAATGAAAGCAATCCTTCAGTTAATGAGACCTATGATATACTCTAGGTAAATCCTGAAGTGTAATGTTAACGTATTGTGTTACGTTCCAATGAGAATTAAATAAAGGGCTAGCTGAAATATTGCTGTCAGCACAGCATCTGCTCATGTGATCTTTTAGTCATAATAATAGTGCTAATTCTCAGTATATCAAAGCAGACGTGGCAACTAACACACACAGTGCATCTTCTGAATATTCCCTATGAACTGCTCATGAGCAATCTGCAGGCCAAGAATTTATTCACTGCAGAAATAAATGAATATTTTCTAGATAATGAATAAAACCAAGAATTTTGCCATATGTTTGTGGACAACTGGTGAACATTAAAAAAAAATGTTGGTGAAAGTTAACCCAATAAATAATTCATTTCAAATTACTTGTCTATTCTAAATTTAAACCCTCAGATTTAACTGTCTCCAAGCTCTTTTTTTACAAGTAGCACCACCCAATGCCTTCATTCATTATATACTTTGTCATCACCTTTGGTTACCATTTAAGGCTTTACATTCAGGAAGGAGAGGAAGAAAAGAATCCTCTTTTGTTAAAATGTTAAGTTACGTTTCACTTCTCTATCTCAGCACTGAAACTGTCACCTGCATTTGAATGAGACAGATCACAGGCATAGAATAATGCAGTGGGTTGGCTGCTACTTCATTTGCTTTGACCCCTACTTTGTAACCTGCCACTACTGAATTTTAGAGGAAAAATGACTAGAGCTAGGGAACGAAGCAGAGTGAAAGTCAACATCATCATCTCTCTCTCTCTGTAGGTCAATAGTTCAGCATCATCACTCCTGAAGAACTAATCTTGTTTCTGATACCTATTTCTAAGTGTAGAGTTGTTATCTTAAAGACAATCTGAAGACCTTGTTAATACTTTCAAGTGGAGGAAGTTAAAACAAATTGAAAGAGAAGAATACATAAATGAACCTCTACTATACTCTTAACTGGAAGGATTGGGTATTTAACGCCACCTTTCTCACATAGACCACAGGAAAGTTTTGCATTAACCTTCACAGAAAGGTCTGCTTAAGTGATCTATTTCACTTTAGTGACCTAAGAGTGGCTTACTTCCCATAAATAATGACAAAACCGAAAACCTCAGAAAGAATATCTTGCTATGAGCTTCATCCCAGCAAAGAATATAATGAGTGCCATCGTAAATTATCCAGGAGCAAAGGTCTTAATTTACTCTCATAGGTAAGAAAAACAAATATAAATGCTGTGACGTGTTGTCTTATGTACAATAGTAACATAAACAAATTGTAAAATATTTTTTTTTTCCAGCACAGTTACCTTAGAACTTCATCTTATATCCATTTTCCTCATATCCTTCTTGTCTGAGCAGTGCTGCCGTTCTTGGCTGTTAATGCAAATGCTGGTGTGTGAGTTTATATTGGGGTTTATATTTGATATTGGCTTGATATGACCCAATCTTTGCTGCAATTCCAGGAGGAAAAATATAAAGTGAAATTTAAATACACACCAATCACTGAGGTTTTTTTTTTAACTCAGCTTTGGATGACAGAAAAATTGGTGCACTCAGAAATTAGCTGTCAAGATCCTGCATTCAGAAAAGCCAGAGACTTTTCAAAGGAGTCAGTTAAGTGGATTATTCTCTATAAAATTTTATTTTTTATGATCTCATCTATTAAATCATGGAGAATCTGTAGTTATCCTATAAAGTCAAGGGAGGTTTTAATAGATAAATACAGAAAGGATTACTATTAAACCCTTTTTTTCAACTACACCATGACGTTTTGCAATATACAAATTTTTAGTAAACAGTGATATACCCCCAACTTTTAGTAACAAGTATACACACGTGACATTTACTGGCATCATTGCAGCCAGAAGTGAGAGCTAATATTAAAATTTCAAAATCAATACTAATATACTAATTTCAATATATTATCACTCTAATGTTTATATACCTTTACCAGTCCTTTACATTGAGACTTGGTTGTTTCTTAGGATGTATTTCAATTCAAAATTGGGGAAAAAAAATTTAAGAAATGATCCAGATGCTTTGAATGACATGTTTACTAATGGGTTGAATATTATTGTCTCTTGACTCATTTGACCTAAAATCTTTTAAAAGACCGATTTAAAATAATCAAACGAAGGCCTAGATAATCCGTTGGGAAGCAACTACACAAGATGCCCTAAAGTCGCTGCTCACAGTTGGCCATTAGACACTCAATTCAACATGCATATCCTCAAAGGCACTTGTTGATATGTTTGACCACTTCCTAAATGGCCTCCATCAAACTTTAACTTATCTGAGCTAACCTACCAAATGACAAAAAATGTGCATGTGAATAAAGTTCACATATTTGTATGTCTGGTTAGTTTTGGTCAGTGATGACAGTAGACAAATGTACTTCTCACACCCATAATAAAATACTCTAGAGCAATTGTCTCCTTGCCTTTCAATTGGCAGCTGTGATGGCTTTTCAGAAATGTCTCATGGCATTAGTTTGTTCTTCAGCCCAGCTCCTGACATCTTCTAAATCCATTAGAATTAACGTCTCTAACCACTATTGTTGTGAGCAGAGGACCTCACTCTCCTTTTCCTCTCATCACAAATTGTGATTTTCAAGGTAATATCCTAATTCCCCTGTCTCCATTTATGATTATTAAAGGTTCTTTTGGTAAAATTCTGGCTTTCTTCTAATAAATAAAGTTAGTATTTAATTATGAAATTTGATTGCTCTGCTAACAGTGTCTCCAGAAAATGTGAAATAATACCACCTCTTGTCTGTGTCCTTTCTGTTAAAAATAAGGGAATTAAGGGAATAAAAACAGTACAGAAAGATAAATAAAGCAAACTAAATAATGTCAGGATGCGGGAAAAGAAAAACTCGTAAGTCAGAAAGCTAAATAAAACAAAGTAAGGAAAGTGTCGATGCAAAACTCCAGATCCTCTTTGCAATAATAACGATACTAACTTCGACCCATTTACATGTAATAGGTCAATCAAAATAATTTAGTCAGGCACTATCCAGTTTTAATTCCTTCTTTCTTTCATATTTTTACACTGAGCTCTGAAATCTCAGTCCTAAGGGAAAAAAAAAAAAAAACCAAACAACCCTACTATTTTTAAATTATCTTTTCTTTTCAATAAAATTAACCAATTTTAAGACCATGTTTCCTAAATAGTACATTCAGAAACCTATGTGTACTTGGCTCCTCAAAAATGCTGTGCAGCCCCATTTCCTATTCAAAGTCCCTGACAAAAGGCTATAAGGTGAGGCTAATCAGACAGATCAAAGTTTATAGTGACACCCTGAGTTTTCATACATTTTACTAACCATGCTCATGACTCAAGATAGTCAACTATACAGGGTTATCATCCTCTTTAGAAAAATAGCTAATATTCATGCATCATTTTGAATTATTTTTCATCATTATAATGCATAATTATCAGGGTTTTAAAATTTAATTATGCTGTGAAAAAGTTGTTTAATTTATAGGATTTTAACTATCTAAATAGTTCGAATGTGTAGAATATGTTTATGGAATAGCTAAGACTTTATGAAGAAGGCCATAGAAAGGGAATCAAAAGACAGACAAATCCTATTTCAGATAATGAGATAGTGAGAGATGACTTCTGGCAAGCTGGCAAAATAAGGTCATAGCCTAAATGCATGCATTATTAAAAAAAGGAATTCAGGGCTAACTTAATCTGAGCTAACTTAAATCAGCTCCTAACAGTAGGTAGTAGGTCACATTTTAGATTTAGCTATAGCATAGGCTTGCCTTTTCTTATTTATTTGATGGTCACTTCCACATTTGAAAATTGCTAGATCATTGTTGCAGGGCTTTAGAGTAGGAGCTCAGACTTTCAAGTTTTCCCAGGGTAGAAGTTAATGGTATACCTCACAGAATGGGAAAACGATATATCCAATAATAAGGGTAAGTTCTGCGTCTTTTTTTTTTTTCCTTTATTTCCATAAAGTGGTCAGTATAATACGCAATGGAAGTAAATTTTAGCTCTGATCAGCAGTAATGGAGGTCAGACTTTGGCAGTTATATGAATCCAATGAGGTTAACTAGTCCATAAAAACTAAGTGCTGAAGTGTTCATTTCTCTGTGGGTTATACTGCTAGGTGACTTGCTTTTCCTGTTATAACCATTTTATTACAACCTTCTTCAGCAAAGAAAATGCGAAGTGATTTCTGGAGAACACATGAACAATAAAAGTCACTGTAGCTTTTATATGATATGCATTATTTGCGTATAACAGAATGACCTAAGTAGAGTGCTCACATTTTTTTTTCCCTGTAATGGAAAAGTAAAAGATAAACCAGATGCAAAGATACTAAATTTCATAACAGATTTTTAGAATAACAGGTGAAATAGTTTGGGATGTGTGCAGGAGGTTCTTGTTGGCATATTTGATTTTGTGCTTATAAAAGCTTTTTAGAATGTGTTTTTTTCTGAAGCCAGAAAAATAAAATAGAGGCCTGGAAAAGGAGGGGTTATTAATGCAACTTCCTTTTTCCACTGACCAATCATGGTATGTTAGGATTTGACCTTTAATTATTTTATTATTTAAAATATACAGTATCTTCTTATAACCTTATCTTAAACTCATTTCCAGCAGTTATTTCATTTCACTCCAAATTATGTTGCTAACTTTTCCCTATTCTCTGTGAAAGAAAAGTTTGTATGCGGGCTAAATTCGTGGCAGCAGAACTTCCCCGTGAGAGAGGCATCTAAATCTTCCTTATATCCTTTACATAACAGGCAAGTCTCTCCGTCTTCCGCAACATTTACAAACCAGAAGTTACACACCTGAGCTAGCATATCTTTAGATAACAATTTTTTGGGGAAAAAAAGGAAGAAATGAAATAGTATTCAAATCAATCTTATACTGTTCCTTTTCAAAAGGAATAATTCTGACACTGAGTTAGTTTTTCTTTTTATATGGGATAAGGTATACCGTGAGCAGAGCCTTTAAGAAATACATAATTCTGATTTTATATATGTAGTACTGTCAGTTGGTAGAATTGTTCAGAGGAAAAAGATTTAAGAATATGTTTAAAAGTTTTAGTCTTAAGGCATGGAAACCTTTAAACTGTCAAAAATTTGACACAGTTCTGAAATTAGTGGACTAACTAGCAAAACATTGTGCCCTTGTGAATTCAGTCTTCTCTGTTTTTCATAAACAGCTTGAATAATCAAATCTTAGGTTTTTGAAGTTAAATAAAAACTTCGAAAGCGGTGACACTGGCTGTATTCTGCACAGTTAGTTTGCTAAATTTAAAGAAGGGGTCTGTGGCTCCAGTTATTGCATCAATCTCTGTTGCTGACCTTTCACCAAGCAGCTGAGCTCTCTCATCCTTTTTCATCATTTAACTCTTCAGTATATTTAAGATGTAAAATCTAGACAAGATCTATCTTTTATAGAGTGTGCAACTAAACCCTCCCGTGATGGATTCCCATTGAGTAGTTCTGACCTCCAGCTGGTATCATTGTACAGGTAACAAACAACAACCGTAACATTGCAGGCTGGAATTCTTTCACACAAATCATATGTCTCCTAAGTTCATTGTACCTTTTCATAAAACCAGAGGAAATTTTGCAAAGGCAGATAATGACTTCTTGATAGAATAGTAGTAATGTCTCAACAGACAAAGTGTTAAGAATACTAAGCATATATTTATGAAGTGGGAGATAACCTCAGATAAAAGTCATTATGATAAATAATCACTGTTCATCTGAAACTATTTCTCAGCAGAGAATGCATTGATTTTTAACCATTGAAATCAATGGAAACTTCTGCTTAAAATTGATGGTGCAATATGGACCATGTTACCGATGGTTTCCATTTATTCACTCTATTGTCTGAGATTTTTCAGTTGATTGCCTTTCAGATTAGCTGTTGAGCTTCTTGAATCTCAGCCCGAACTGGTCTTACATGGGTTAATGTTTTAGAAATTTCATTTCAGACAGGATTCTACTCAGAGCAACAGCTACAGAATCTGACTTAGCAGAGATTTTCTGGTGGAATTAATTATTCTATGATCACATACCCTATTACCCACTTGAATACCAGAATTTCTCAACTGGATTTTTTTATTTGAGTGTGGTAGCTCTGGAGTTCTTTATTGAGCAGTAGATGACACTTGTGATGCTGTTTCATCAGCAGTCTTTTCAAATAGTCTAATGCTCTGAGGGGGTTGCTGTCTACTAGAGAACACAAATACTTTCGTATGCTCCCCTAAGCCAGGAAAATCAGGAGTCATCATAGAGGAAGAACTACTTATCTATATATTTCAGCCTTCTTAATGCACAAATAGACAGGAACAATCTGTCAAGGTTCTAGTTCATCATACATCAGCACACAGAAGATGACAAGTAAGTTTAAGCCTGTTGAAAACAGCAGAGATACATTGTAAAGAAAATCAATAGCCTGAAGTACCTGAAACACCTGAAACACTGTTTTGAGTTCCAGCTAATCGCCTATCAACTGTTCTTTGTATGTCAGCTTAAACCTGTGTATGAAGCCACTGCAGTGTGTATAAAAGTGGACCATATAGATCTGAGTCAGGGTGGTTATTCCTCTGGTGAGAGTCTAGGAAAAGCCTGAGGGTATTTTTTTGTTATTTCTAGTATTGTCCGGTGCAGCATACATTCTTCTAAACACTTTTCTGATAAGAGGTTTTCTAGAATATAAATGGTCAATAATTCCAGATGTGATCATTCTAAGTTACACAGGATTAAGTTAACTTGATCATATATCCTCAGCCATCATAAAGAAAGCAAGAGTAGTGTATCGAAATGATAAAAAATGTAGACTTTAGACTCCCTAAAAGGCACATCTGGCTTATATAAAAATATATTCCAGCAGCTAAAATGATTTTACAAGAAAATAGATAAGCTTTGCAATTATTGCAGGAAGCAATAATATAGTGCATTTTATAGTTATTATATTAGTAAAGTTAGATCTATTGTCAAGGAGAAATCCCTTTCTGTTCTCCTACATCTTTATTTCTGTAGACAAGTATCGTGATTGCTAGAAGCAATAATTGCATAATAAGATTTTATTAATGGATCAATAAAAAAATGGACATTTTTAAGAAATAAAATTAAAGAACAAGTATATTTTCTCCCTTTTGAAAAAATTCCTTGTCCTACATTTCAGCTTCCTTAAACTCATTAAAAAAAAAAAAAAAAAAAACAAAAAAAAACCAACAAAAAATAAGTCTTTATTACACTGCT